>JASDQU010010368.1:0-45659 GCA_032191745.1 Picea mariana | reverse complement strand
CTCATTGTTGTGCTACTCTCTATTTGCATATTTCTATGCAACCCCTCCTTAATGTTGAATCAACCTCCCCTTGTGAAGGGAAGTTTGTTCATCCTCCAACACTACATGTACATTGTTCTTCATCAACAAATTTTTCTTTCCCCTTACACATTTTCTAATAATCATCTTCAAAAATCCAAGTACTCTCACAACTGCTCTATATTTCCACTTTATTAAGCATTACTTGTATGCTCCATTGCATGTCTCCAAGACCTTCTTGTCCAATACTTATTCAATTACCTCTCCCTTATTCTTTCACATTTGACTGCACCAATCTATCTTGGCTTGTTATTCATTTGTTGCATCCTCATGCTTTATCGCTTTTCATTCATATAGATACGATGCATTAAATATTGATGAAATGTCCAACTCTTTAGGCAACTCCTCTTGGTATGGATTATCACTAAATTTTATCTTTATCCAATATGCACCTATCTTCTCATTAAATTTGATACATGTGTCCCTAGGATACTACTCCTTCTGTAGATATTAAATCACTTCATCTCCAACTTCAAAATCTTTATATCACTTGTGTGAATCTCTGCACTCCTTATACTCTTCATTCTTCAGTCCAAAGTATTGTGGACATGTTCATATACTCCCCTCTTTGTTTTACAAATTCTTTGGAATCATCATTCCTACACATCTCTATGGGAAAATCAACTAAATGACTGCTCTCACAATATCAAAAGGTGATTTCCTAGTTGATGTATTCACAAAACCATTGTATGCAAACTATGCCTTCACAAAAGTGAATCTCATTATTCTAGATTCTCTCCAACTAAACACCTCAACATATTGCTCAAACTTCTATTCACAACTTGGATCTAGCCATCCATCTATGGGTGACACGTTAAACTATATTGCAACTATGTCCCTAGCTGCTTTCAAAAGTCCTCCAAAAATGGCTTAGAAACCTTGTGCCTCTATTTGATGTGATAGTCTTTGGCAATCCATGCAAATAATACCACTTCCTTGAAGAATAAATTTAGGCAACGAGTTGCATCATCGGTCTTCATACAAGGAATGGAATGTACCATATTCAAAAACCTATCAACCACAACAAACAAAGCATCAAATCCTTTTTGCATTCTCGGTAGTCCAAGTAAAAAATCTATCATCAAACCTTTCCAAGGTATCTTTTGTGTTGGTAATGGTGTGTGAAATCCTATATTCTAACTTGTACACTTATCAATATAACAAACTTTACATCTCTCTAAAAATTGTGTTATGCCTATATGCTAACTCATCTAGTGATACTTTTCCTCCAACATTAAGTTGATGGCTTAGTGCATACATTTCCCTTATTTGCACAAACCCAATGAGTTTTTCCTTCATCGACATTAGCACCAATGCTCTTTTCCCATCCATTCACAATTCTATTCTCTTTCCCAAACATGTGCTTCAACATAAACATGTAGCCTTGTAAAATCTCAATCCACTTCAAGTGTCTTTAATTCAACTTCATATGATTTTGAATAAACTTTAGCACTTGATGGTATGTACACGACTCCTTTGGCAACATATAGTGTCTCCAATGCTTCAAAATCTTTATAATTGCATATAACCCTTGTCACATGTCCAGTAATTCTTCCACACCTTATTCAAATTCTCGTTGGAATACAATAATGGCCTTCCTTCTTGGCTCAAAAATATTCCAATAGATTGACCACTCACATCACAATCAACCCAAAATACTTCACTAAAGTCAATAAACACCAACACTGATGCCTCAGTAAATGTTTTCTTCAATGCTTCAAAACTCTTAGGCACATGGTGTGCACAAGCACATCCCAAGTGAATATACGAGCCTTCACGTTGTTTATCATCAATGTGAAAATGGTGTTGAATCCATTATTTAACTCTTGTAAATATTTACAATACCATGGAAAATCCTTACCTTAGTAACATTCCTTGATGTATGTCATTCCAAAATATCTCTTATCTTCTCTGAATCGAAGATTAAACCTTAAGGTGACCTGGATTATATAGAGAATCAAATGAAAGACAGGAATATGAATGGAAACACACACAAAAAAATAATGCAGAGAGAAAAATAATACAATGAAACCCAAATTCTATAAATGAATGCAACAGGAAAAGACTATAAATTTCAAAGCAATACAAACTAGCTAGAATGGTGGTAGATTATCTATGGAGAGAGAGGTATAATCTAGAATCATTCGCAAGAAGACATTGAAAGAGGATAACAATGAACTTTTAACATAAAGTACTAAGCCCTAGGAGGAAAAAACAGTAAATATCCAAAACCCTAACCCTAGGAGATGAAGCACCAAAAGGATTGCAGGCCCTGAGGTGGTTAGTTGATACACCAACTTCTTGGGGGTGCAACTTTTGCACACAATCTCCATTTGGGGCGCACAATATCTCATTGGAAAGATCTAACTGAGAAGTACAATTGTTGGCATGATTGGGTAGGCCATCACCACCCTAGGTCCTTGAATGGAAAAAAAACATCGTTTAAGGTCTTAAAATGACTTTGGAAGTTCAAGACTTGAAAAAATGTAGATAAAAAAAATGGAAAAGATGGAGAACTATGTTGAGTCAATGAAAGAGGTGGGTGGCTACCAATGTCCACTTGGATCACCATGGCTTACAATGAACCCAATATATAATAACTCACTCTTCAAATTTATGTGCAATTATTCTTTACTTAGAGTCTACAATACCAACCTTAAGTGCCCAAGATGCCTTTATTTATTTATTATAAAAATCATAATATCATCCAAATACACAAATACAAACTTACCAATGCACTATAACAATATCTCGTCATTAGCCACATGAATGTACTCAAAAAACTTCTCAACGCAAGTGCCATAACCAAGCATTCATAAGATCCATACTTGGTCTTGAATGCAATGCTATCCACCACCCTATATAGCCTTGATATAATTGTACCCACTTTGTAAAGCTATCTTGAATACTTGTCTTGCACCATACAAATTATCTATTAAGTTGTCCATACTTGACAATGGAAATCTATGTCATACTTTTATCTTTTTCAATGATCTACTATCTATGCACCTCCACCATCTCCCATTCTTCTTTGATAATATTAATGTTGGAACTACACATTGTCTCATACTCTTTCTAATTAGACATTTCTATAATAATTTTGCTACATGTATGTTCTTCTCTTCGTTCTCAAGTGGGATGATCCTATGCATTGCTCGATTTGGTTAATTTGCACTCAGAATCAAACACATATCCTATGCAATCTTCCCTTTTAAGGTAATCCTTCTAAGTCTTCACGTGCCACATGATTTGTGAACTTCTATATCAGACTTTTCACTTCATCAATAACTTCACCCTTCCTAAAAATATCCACTTCATCCTCACTCTCTTGTCTTGCATGACCAATAATATTCCTTTCCACAACTGCATAACACTCTTTTGTCCTCTTCACTTTGTTGAAAAATTACTTGATTGTTCCCAACAACACTTCTCATGACTTTCCTTCATCCTTCAAAAACAAAAAATATATGTACTTTCCATCCTTTATGATGTTGTATGTGTTCTTCCTGTGATTATGTATTGTGTTATCAAATTTTCATGGTATTCCCAACAACAAGTGGAAAGCATCAATGCAAATAATATCACACAAAATTTCATCCTTGAACTCACTTATCTAAAAAGAGACTTTATATTGATATGTTGTCATTACCTTATAACCTTTCCAGAACCAAAGCATCTTATATGGTGGAGTATGCTTCTACCTAGCTAATCCCATATTTTCTACCATCTCAATATCAACCATATTTTTTGAATTACCAGAATCTATTATGAGCTTACAACATTTACCTCCAAATTTCCATCACATTCTAAATATACCATTTCTCAACCACTTCTCTTCTTCTAATTGTTCCTGCTCTTGCATTATCATACCTTTGTGCATTATTGAGTTTTGTCCTCTTTCTAGTGTTGTTGTTGTGATTGTTTGATTTTCCTCAATCCCTTCTCCTTGCACTAACTAAGATTTTATTTCAATCTTCCTTATACCAATCCTTTGTGGACACTCAAAGGACTTGTGGCCTTTATCTCCTTGGTTGAAAAAATAAATTTCCTTGTGTCCATTTCCACATTTACACCGTCTAAAATCTCCATGAATTCTATCATGCATTCTTCCAGTAGAATCAACATATTTCATTGTATCTACCTTTTCTCCACATCTATCAACTTCCTTTAAACTTTCACTACATTCTCTTGGATGACCTCTAACCTTCACAAAAGTCTTTATGCTAGTGTTGGGGATTAGGTTATCCTTAAATCTTAGTGCCCACTGATATGCATCTTCTACCAAATGTATCTTATGTAGACTTATCTTGTCTTTAATGGTGAATTTTAGACCCTTCACATACTTGAGACTTGTTGGCCTTCTTCCTCTTGGTTTCTAGTGCATATCAACATCTTGTATAATTCATGTGTACTCCTACACACTCTACACTTTCTTTTGCATTTTTCAAAACAATGTCTTTTTATATTTTCCCACCATAACTATTTTACACACTTATAGACGATTGTTGGCACAGGGGAAGACCCAGGGTTCAGCTCCAAGACTGCACCAACAAGCCCTAACTACTGGCCCTTTCAAAAACACTTGCGAAGCATATGCAGTCTCACCCGAAGTAGTTATGAGGGGGTTGCAGGACAAATATGTCTACAACCGAAGGGAATATCAAGTGGATCTAGCACAAGATTAACACAACATTCATAAATCACTTATCATCTTATATCTACTCTGCACATCTACTTATCATATCTAAAGAAGTAATGCAATCACAGTATATCAATGACAGAGACAGAAGATCAATCACACACAACACAAAATATATGTGGTTCACCCTTTCTCTAGGGCTACGTCCACATAACTGTGCTATAATATATTAAGGTAAAGCATACAATTCTTATCTGCACTCTTAGATAGTAGATCTCTTCTCTTCTCCTCTCTTCCTCTCCCCTCCCTACGCACCCAGCTACAGGGTTGATCTTCACACCCAACTGAAGATACTTACAATACCAAAATGATCTCACTCTTAACACTTCTCCCTCTCGATACAATACTTACTTACATCAACAATACAACTAGATTAATTGCAATATCATACCAACCCAAAATGCCAACATGACCCAGGTCCTTTATACCTTTATTTATACATTACAATAGCTCACAGACAACCTTAGGCCAAAACCTATGTGTCCAAAACCCTAGATACCAAAACCTTGGGTGTCTAAAACCCTAGGTCAACTTGACCCATATTTTCAGGGCTTTGCCAACCTATCTTTCCTTTCTTCTCGCACGGTGTTCCAAAGCATCCATCAGTGGATTTTTCTACTTGATGAGTTGTCCACGATTCTTCTTCCTTGATTATCTGTCATCCATGATCTCCTCGTACAATGACTTTCTTTCTCGGGCTTCGCTCCATATTTTCTTCTCTTTTGTTCACTTCGACCCAATAACAGTCATTGTGTCTTCCACGAAGTTCAAATTTTCCTTTTCTTCCTTGATTCTTCGCATACTTCCATAAACAAGGGCCAATAGGCCCCCAAAACTCACCTGTGACTTGTCCTGAGGCACTTCAGATACGAGCTTCTTGTTTTACTTCGATTCCTGACTGCGTAGTGCAACCTCTATTTTCTTCTTGATGCTTCCTCTTTTTCCCTTGTGCAGACTGTCTTTTGTGTGTCTGGTACCTAGTTTCAACTACACCTGGTACCTAGACCCTTTTCTTCATGCCTTCACTGAGAGCTGTGAGGTAGCTGGTTTTCATAGTACAACTTTAGCCAACTCCCATTCACCAAACCTTCCTTCCATTCTCCATTCAACGTTTTCAGTTGCGCAACTCCTCCTTCTGTAACATAAACAATCTCGTATGGCCCTAGCCAATGCATTTTGAACTTCCTAGGATGTTTTATGAACTTGCTGTCATATGCCAATACAAGATCACCTTGTTTGAATGCCTTCTTCTTGATGTGCCTATTATAATAGGCCTTCTCTCTTTCCTTCTGAACCTGCTGATGGAATCCTGCAATGAATATGTCTTCTTCCAATTCAACCAACTGTGCAAGCCTCTCTTGGATAGTGCGAGGGTATTCCATAGCTGTAAAGGCATCAATTCTTAGGCTTGGTACCAAATATTCCATTGGAACAACAACTTCAAGACCATATACCAACTTGAAGGGGGTATGCATTGTTAGTTTCTTGCAAGTGGTTCTATAGGCCCATAATACTATTGGTACTCTCAAATCCAAATCATCCCTGTTCACACTGTAAATCTTTGTAAGAGCTATCTCCAAGATCTTGTTGAATGCTTCAACTATCCCATTTTCTTGTGGATGGTATGGTGTGCTCATCTGATGGTGGACTGTAAATTCTGTAGTCAAGGCTTCAATTTTCTTATTGATGAAATGTGTTCCTTGATTAATCATAAGGATCTTTGGGCATCCAAACATGGTTATGATGTCATCAAATATGAAGTGCACAGTTGTAGTTGCACTGTAGTCCTTGACTACTCTTTCTTCGGCCCATCTAGTCAAGTATTTTGTTGTTGTAATTATGTACCTTGCTCATGTATGCTTTCCTGGTGGATTTATAGGTCCAAAAAAGTCAATGGCCCATTTATCAAATTCTTTTAGGGTCAGTTGTGGTGCCAATGAAATTTCGTCTCTTCTGGATGGTTTCCCAACTCTTTGGCATACATCACAAGCTCTAGAATAGTCTTTAGCATCTCTGTGTAAGGTAGGCCACCAAAGGCCAGCTCTAAGAACCTTCTGCATAGTTGATTTTCTTGCATAATGTTCTCCTGCGATGCCTTCATGAGATTCTGCAAGGATCAATGGTTGTTTAGCCTCCATAACACACCTTCTCAATATCTCATCAGGTCCCATCTTGTATAGATGTTCGACTGTAAGTGAGAAATCTGCAGTGTGCACTACTAGTTGTTTCTTTTGAGGAATTGTGTACTCACTAGGTGCCATTCCTGTTGATAGGAACTGGAATATCTCTGTGAAGTGGTCATCGATCTGTCTAATGGCCAGTAGATGTGCATCCAATAGTGTATCCTCCAAACTGGTTGGTTCTTCACCATGTTCCAACCTTGACAAGTGGTCAGAACCTTTGTTCATTCTCCTTGGCTTTACTATGATCTCAAAATCATATTCTTGAAATAGCAGCAACCATCTGCATATCCTTCTCCTCAACATTGGCTTGTTGAATAGGTATTTCAGCACAGAGTGATCAATAAACATTTTAAGGTGTCCTCCCAACAAGTAGTGGTGAAATTTCTGCAATGCATATACCATGGCTAACCCTTCTCGCTCAGTGGTGGTGTAATTAATCTCAGCAGTGGATAGCTTCCTGCTAGAAAAGGCTCATGGGTGGTCAATATATCCTTCTCCCGGATGTGCTAACACAACTCCTAAAGAAATGGAAGATGCATCAACATGCACATGAAACTCCTTGGTCCAATCTGGGAAAACCAGAATGGGCGCAGTAACCATTTTCTGTTTCAGTGTGTCGAAGCTCTGTTGGCATTCCTCTGTCCAACTAAACTGACAATCCTTCTTCAACTGTTTTTCCATGGGTGCTGTAATCTGAGCATATCCCTTAATGAACTTTCTATAATATCCCGTGTGTCACAACACAGTGTGCAACTATTTAACTGAAGTAGGAGGGGGTAGATCAACTATAATGAAAATTTTGGATGGATCCACCATCAATCCTTGCTTACATACAATATGACCTAACATAACTCCAAATGGTGAAAATAAAATGCATTTCTTCAGGTTTAAAGCAATTTGACACTACCTTCATTTATCCAACATTAGCCTTAGACATTCAATATGACTTTTCAATAAGCTAAAAATAGTCCAATCATCAAAGTATGCTTCTAAAAATTTATGCAGAAATTCCTTGAATGTTTCGACCACCACCCTAGAAAAGATGGTTGGGGAATTCTTCAATCTGAATGGCATCACTGTATATTGGTAGGATCCCCATTCTGTTGCAAATGTGGTCTTATGGTGATCTTCCTAGGCAATTCGGATTTGATGGTATCCTGAAAATCCATCTATAAAAAAAATACTTCCTGTCCTCCCACATTATCTAACACTTCGTCAGTGAATGGTGTAGGGAAGGGTTCATGCAAACAAGCATCATTCAACTTCCTGAGATCTACGCATATCCCAATTTATCCTGTCTTCTTGTCTTGTACCACCATAGGGATAATCCACTCTGACTCTTCGACATGTTCTATAATTCCTACTTCCAACATTTTGTCGAGCTCAATTTTCACTTTCTCCTTATATTTAGGGTTTACTCTGTAAGGTCTCTATTTGACTGGTCTAGCATCTGGTTTCAAAGGAATCCTCATCTCATCCATAGGCCCTTTAATTCCGTTCATATTAGTGAACTTGGTTGGAAACAAGTTATGATATTCATGCAGTAACTATGTAATTTTATCAATGGTAGTAGCATCCCAACAATCCCCAACATTTGCAAAATTTGGTGTCTATTCTATTCCAATATTGAATTTCTTAAACTTAATCGGTTGTCCAATAAATGGTAGCTCAACTCCTAGTCCTTCCACATCTGTCTAGCTTTCTATTTTTGCGATGTTCACCTTCCTCGGATCATCGTCTTCATCGACATTGATGTTGTAATAGCCTTGCAGTTTCTGGAGAGGTGCAGTCCATTCATCCTCTTCCTATTCTAAGGGAAGGCTAGATACCTCCTCGAATACTTTCTGTCTCACAATCTGTAATTCTTGATCTACTGATGGATATTGACTTTCAAATAAGAAGGTAGTTACAAAATTCTGATTCATACCTTGCCAATCTGTAGTGATGAGGCACATTTCTGCTTGGAGGTACCAGTTAATAGGTGTCGTGTCCAGCGTGTTGATGAATTTGTGTACCCACTTCTCTTGAGGGATGTTTCTCTAGGCTTCCTCAAAACTTCACACATGGTCCTTTGGGAAGCTTCGACTTGTGTAGTGAACTTCACAGCCTTCTACTTGTGCTGAGAACCTCGCTATCATTAGGGTACAACACTGTATCCAATCTGTAATGTTACTTTTGTGTGCCCCCCACCATCTTTCTAGTGTGGCTTTCAAGGCCTCATCCATCACCAATAATCTTTGTTGTATTAGTACACTTTCTTCAAAGTCCGACAAGAAGGTTTATAAAGGGTTCAGACCATCAAATGTGGGTAAGTTACTTACGGTTGTGCCGATCCAACAAACTTATCTGGTTAATCTAGCACATATTCTTGTAGATACTTCATACATATTATTCTACCATTTCTCTGGTGCTTCTTCTGAGTTTGATGAACATGCGCTATCACTTCGCCAACTTAAGTTTCCATCGACTGTGGGATTAATGTAATCCCGCTGTCTAGCTGTTAGCTTGTATATTTTTTCCAGTGCATATGCATGGTCTTCTTCTCTGATAGGTTCTGTGTACCATTGACCTTCATTTGGATCTAAAGGTGCAATGACCCTAAGGCCATCTCTTTCAAAAGTCATACGTCTTTTCTTTAAGTCAACAACAATAGAGTTATTGAAGGCCCAATCAATTCTTAATAGCATAGGGTAAGGGAAACTTTCATCAACTACTTCAATTACCTCAAAGTCTGCAAATGTTCTTACTCCATCAATGTCCATAGGGACATGCTCCAATCGTCCAAATGGTCTGACAACTTGCTGGTTAGCCATCCTAATCCTGATAGGGGAATATATCAACTTCGATTTTCCCATCAGTGCCCAGGTTTGCTTTGTCATGACATTGACCTCCGACCCTAAGTCGAGGAATACATAGTGTATCTCAAACCATGGATGATTTTAGGGGTTAAATTTAGTTCATGGGCTAATTTTCCATGGTTTTTCCAAAAACGAGATTCGCTATTTTAAAAACGATTCGCCCAAATTCTATAGGATAAAATTATTTTACCTTAAAAATCACCAAAATTTTATGAAAACTATATAAAATCCTTATAAATTTGAATATTTTTACAAACATATTACCAAACATTTATAGTTGACATATGTAGGATTAGTAAGATTCACCAAGGTTTCTACATTTTAAAACAAATTTCTATCCCTAAAATCATCCTTGTCTCATACTCTCCTATTTGAGCATTCAAATGTAATTCCTTATTTGTCCTTATCTTCTTACCAATTTGGTGTACTTCCCTATTTAGCAAGGGATCTATCTTTCTTAGCTCATATTGTCTGATTAAATTTTGTAATTCTTGTACAACGATTTCATCTTGAACCAACTTAATACAAGTATACAAAAATTCCATGAGATTTCTTACCTCTTTTCCTTCTTCTGGCGAAGTAGACTGATTGAATGCATGAGGCATTCCATACTCTCTTACTTCTGGTTTTGTCTTCAATGAAGAACCTTGGTCTCCTATGAATTATTTTATGGCTTCCTCAAACATTTGTCTTTCTTTCTTTGCATCAAACATTTATGTCTTCTTTGTATATTTCCTAATTCCTGAGTCTTCTGTAATCTTCCTTTGGGTTATTCTGTCATCTCTTGTGACAATGCCTCCTCTTGTTATAATAACAACTCTAGGGTATTCTCCGTGAGGCTCAACATATATCAATTGCTCTTGTGGGTTCTGATGAGGTCCTCGTCTTTCCTGAAGCTTAGCTAGCAACACAGGACAATCTTCTATAACATGGTCAAACGAGATGCAGTAGTTGCAAGTGGTACAAGGGTTTTGGAAATCCCTTGAAAGGTGTCCTAGTTGTGCACGGTTATAATAGATGATCTATCCTCAACCTCAACCCATTCCTCCTCCTCGTCCTCTTCCTATGAATCCACTGCGAGGATTGAAGTTTCCTCTCCTAGGAGAGTTATATTGCGTAGTGTTTCCTTCCTGCTGTACTTCTCCTTGAATCTTATATATGTCTCTTGACCTTTCATGCATGAGATCGTAAGCCCTACAATCCCTATCATCGTGTCCTACGGACTTACAAAATGTGCAGTACAAATTTGTAGGTGTTTGAACATACTTTTTCATGTAGTAGCACTCACCAGGGCGATGTTTGTTTCTACATACCTCGCACCAAGGTAAGGTGACTTGCTTCAAAGGGATCGGAGCTCCAAAAGCCAAGTATTCATTGAATAGGGGACAATTTTCCTTGTCATGGAATTCTGATCTGCATCTGACACACTAGATGTCTTCTCTTTTATCTTTTCCCTTGTCTTTCTTCATATCTTTGACCTGCAGAGACAAACTAGTTAGCTGACTCAGAATTTGACTCATACCCGAGATGGATTCTTCCATAGGGGATGATTCTAAATTCATGGCGATCTCCAACACCTCAGCCTGTGAATCAATATTATGTTACATCAGAGGAACTCTAATGTGTGGTAAGAGGGCAAAAACAAACCATTATTTGTTCTGTTCATCCGGGATCTGAAAAGTCAATCGACCTGTTAAGGTTTTGAATCTCTGATCGAACTCCCAAACAGGGTCGGACACCTTCTTCTTGATATCTTTTAGCTCTGTAATACATTGTGACTCTGACTTGGGTTTCTTGAACTCTGCAATCAACACATTCTTAATCTTATTCAATGGTTTAGGCTGTGCAAGTATTTGGACAAGCTTCATGTACCAACTCAGTGCGCGGTCCCTTAGAGTTGTACTGAACTGTGTTCTTTTGACAACTTCGTTAGTGACATTTTTAATATTCCATATAGCTTCACACAGGAACCAGTGCTGGTCATGATCTTCAAATCCATCTCCCCTAAATATAGAAAGCCTCATCTCATCTGCCATGGATCTTCCTAGGGTTCCTGACTGAATGTGTGGTGGACTACTATTGACAGTTCTCTGGACGCTTTGGTGGCTAGGATTACTCTAGTTTCTTAATACTAATGAATCAACAGGAGGGATAGCAGGACTTACTTCAATGGTCTATGCAGTTTCTGAAGTTTCAGGTTCTTCCCAGCGAAGCTCTTCAGCTTTCCCTTCCTCTGTCCTAGCAGGTTTTGAATGTTCTTTGTCTGTCAGTTTTGCCTCTTCTCCACTATAGAAACCCTCCTCCTCGTAGTTCTGCTTAAACAATTTTTCAAGGTGAACTTCTCGGAACACTCTCCCACTTTGCGTATGTCCAACTTCTGTGTCCCTGTCGCTGTCAAAATTCTTGAAAATTAGCCTTTCTTGATCCGACCAATCTATTGTGTCTTCAAGATGTTCTTGTCATGCAATAACATCTTGATTCTCAACTTCAGAAAATGCAAAAAAATCCCTTTGGGTCCCTTAAATAAATATCTCTTGGCTTGGCTGTATGATTCTACTCTGTCAAAAATGAACTTTGTGATGTACCCTCCAATGGTGATATCGAACTAGTGATCTACTGCTCGTGATACGACATTATCAACTCTTTTTACCTTCTTGATTAGCTCCAACATCCAAACCACAAGAGGTCTAGATTGGATCTCAAACTGGGTATCTGCTAGTCTAGCCAGCCACTCATATAGCTGCTGATAGATTCCTCCAAAGAAAATATCATGTATATCATTAAAGATTTATTTCTCTAGCCAATCTTCTGAGCTAAGATTAGGGTTCTTGTTCTGGGCTTCAACGAAGTCCTTTTCTTGATCTTCTATCCACTTTTGAATCTTTGTCTTCGATGGAAACCACCTTGACATTCCCTCAAGAAGATTCCGGTCCCAGCAACAGAACCATTTGTTGGCATAGGGGCAGACCCAGGGTTCAAATCCAAGAGTGCACCAACAAGCCCTAACTACTGGCCCTTTCGGAAAAACCTGTGAAGTAGATGCAGTCTCACCTAAAGTAGTTATGAGGGGGTTGCATGACATATATGTCTACAACTAACGGGAATATCAAGTGGATCTAACACAAGAACAAAACATCATTCATAAATCACTTATCAGCTTAGATCTACCCTGCACATCTACTTATCAGATCTAAAGCAGTAATGCAATCAAAATATATCAATGACAGAGATAGAAGATCAATCACACACAAAAAAAAATATATGTGGTTCACCCTCTCTCTAGGGCTATGTCCACAAAAATGTGCTATAATATGTTAAGGTAAAGCATACAGTTCTTATCTGTGCTCTTAGCTAGCAAATCTGTTCTCTTCTCCTCTCTTCCTCTCCCCTCCCTATGCACCCAACTATAGGGTTGATCTTCACACCCAACTAAAGATTCTTACAATACCAGAATGCTCTCACTCTTAGCACGTCTCCCTCTCGATACAATACTTACTTACATCAACAATACAACTAGATTAACTGCAATATCATACCAACCCAAAATACCAACCCGACCCAGGTCCTTTAGACCTTTATTTATACATTACAATAGCTCACTGACAGCCTTAGGTCGAAACCTAGGTTTCCAAAACCCTAGATACCAAAACTCTAGGTGTCTAAAACCCTAGGTCAACTTGACCCATATTTTCAAGGCTTCGCCAACCTGTCTTTCCTTTCTTATCGCGCAGTGCTCCAAAGCATCCATTGGTGGATTTTTACACTTGTTGAGTTTTCCACGATCCTTCTTCCTTACTTAGCTGTCATCCCCGATCTCCTCATCCAACGACTTTATTTCCTGGGCTTCACTCCATCTTTTCTTCTCTTTTGTTCACTTCAACCCAATAACTATCACTGTGTCTTCTGCGAAGTTCACATTTTCCTTTTCTTCCTTGATTCTTCGCATACTTCAATATCCAAGGGCCAACAACCATCTTACTACAAGTACATATATTCTCCTTATTTATTCACGATCTCTCCTAGTGTGTAAACTCCCATTGAAGTGGTACATGTCCTTTCATCCTCATGACAACGAAATTCATGATCTATGGGTATTTGATCCTCTCAAACTAAAAGTATTGTCCATCTCTCCTATCAAATCATATATGGATTCATATTTCAATATACCGCCATAAGAGGGAATGCCAACTCTCACACTTCCTTTGTTCTTCATTGAATTTAATTAGTGGCAATATGAGATCATTATCTTGTGTTTTTTTCCCTTCATTAGCTTCTAGTTTAGGTTCATAATCAACTTCTTCATTTCACCACTTTATCAAGTTTCAAACTCTTCAATTCTTCTTCAAATTTCTTACAATTCTCTACTTATAGGTGCTTTCCACATCTTAGCACAATTTCTACAATCACAATCCACATAACCATCAAATTTATAGACCTAAAATTATCAACCTAGTCTTGCCTCATTCCAATACTGAAATGGTACAGGGGAATGTGCAAATGGCCCCTTCTTTTATGTGTTCACTTGTCAAGAGTGAACATACTACAATCTTGGATTTAACATAAATAATAAATATTCCAAATAGAATACAAGAATGAAGGAAAAAAATATGATACATCTAAGGAAAATAATGAAGAGGGAATAATTCTACTGATCCTTATTATTCAAGGGTATAGATACATTCACATGACTTAGCATTTCACTTGGCCTTATCCTTACATGCATAGTTCATAGTCTCTACAAGCTTTTTATATTCCTATAGCTCATAACGAGTGTTGTTCCTTTTTCTAATCCTCCTCATTGTCATCTTCTTCTCTTCTTCTTGCTTTCGCCCTCAACCTCAATCTCAAGCTTTTAATTGTGAATTTCCAACTCAATCTCCTTCTTTGGCATCCTATTTTTAATCTCTATAGTAATCAAATTTGTGTTATCTTTTATAAACATCTTCTTGGACGAAAATTCATCTTCTTCACATGCCTCTTCAAATTCCTTGTGTCACTCTTTTGAATTTCCTTTACTCTCCATACCTTCTTCATGATATTCTATGTCATATTCTCTTTGTTCTATGTAGCATTCTATGATTTCTTCTATTCCCTTAGGATTTCTCTGCAAAACCTCTCAATCCAATCCAACTTTATTCTTACTTAACATATTTATCATTTAACTTATTCCAAAGATTATCCTTCTCCTTATGCTCATCTTGTACATTTATTTATGTTGTGCAATGTTCACTGTTAGTGATTCTTTGCTCTCCCTTTGCAACTTTATGCACAACCCTAATTGGTTGTTGTAAAATATTTTATAATTTTGCACATGATGATAATTTGAAAATTCCAAGTGATCTTAATTGATATGGTATGGTGGGAATAATTCATGGAAAACCTGAGTGTACAAGATGGTTAAATAAATCAACAATGCGATGAATCAATGACTGTGTACCATGTGTGAATAACTCTCCCTAGAATCCCTCATCATGTATAGTCTTGCTAGTGTTCATCTCCTATATTTCCTTCCTGATATGAGTAAAATAGAACATCTGGTAAGAGGATGGGCGGAGGTGACCATGATAGGGGTTTTTATAGGAACATCATGAAGGGTAGCAATGATTCGTAAATGAGGGACTTACATCCCACTCACTTCACCAACATGGATGCTTTTCATAAATGAAATTTGATCTTTGTTCTCGGTATTGTACATAGATTTTAGTCTTTAGAATGTCTTGTTCTTGGGTGTAACCTGTACATAGACAACCAGTTGCAAACCTCTCCATTCACTATCCTTCATCAAACATGTGAGGATGGTATGTTGGTTGGCTCCAAGGCTTGAGTGTTTGGTTATCTTATGTAGAGATCTCCATTCTCTGAATGACTACAAGGACTATGTTCTCAATGTAGCCTGTGTTGGGTATGTGTTATATTCTTATGTTCTCAATGTAGTAGTGACCCCGATAATTTTTTTCATCGAGAATCGTGTCACATTTTTGCCTTGCTTTTTGTGTTGCCTCGATTTTTGTGTCCATTGTTGAGCGGTTTTTTGGCACATGGTTTTTTTCGATGGTTTTCTATTTCCAGTTAAGGAATTAGTGTTGTTGACTAATCCAGGTCATTGGTTTAGGGTTTTGGATGCCATTGGCTCCTATATGTATATTGTATTGTAAACAATGTATCACTATGAATGGATATATAATATTTTGGTTTTCCCAGTTTGTGTTAATCCCTAAATTGTGTCACATTAACCCTTAATTGGGGAACATTACATTAGTAATTTTATTTTATTTATGTCGGCTTGGGTCCATTAGTTGTAATTGTACCTCCTAGTCTCCTATTTATACCAAGGAGACATTTTCATTTGGAATCATATTGTACTTGAACATTTATGTGGTGTAAAAGGAGGTTTCCCCCTCAAAGAGGCTTATTATATGAAATTATCTCTTTTTCAAGGCATTGAGTACTTATTTTGAGGTTCTTCTATGCTATATTGATATTTGGTTCTTAATATATGGTATCAGAGCTCAAGGTCTTGGGGTTTCACTGCTACATCTGAGACACCTTGGAATTTTTGCTATAATTGTTTTTCTACAATGTTTCATAAGGAACCCATTTGAGGATATTTATTATACGAATCAAGGTATGTTGGGTTAAAATTTAAGCTCCTGAGGCCTTATACTTTTGGAGATACAACCTATGTAAGATAAGGTTTTGGAATCATACGGAATTGAGTCATTGCAGAATTTTCGCTATAAAATTTTTTCTGTAACGTTTCAGACCCTGAAATCTAAATGTTATTCACAAAAAATAGTAAGGTATCTGTGATACAAATTTCAACTTCTGGGTCATCTTACATTTGTAGATACACCTCATGGAGGATAGGGTATCTGACTAGTCCTATTGACTAGTCTCAAGCAGGTGTTCTGGGTAAAAAAATCATAACTTCTTCCTAGAGTATACAAATTGAGTGAGACTAGTTGCATTGGATAGTGGTCAGTCTGTAGTATATTTGGTACAAGTTTCAGAATTTTATATCAATCATTTTGTGCGGGGCATGCTATACAAGTGAGATCTCCTGGAAAGGCCAAAAATCAACAAGTTGTGGGGAAGTTGCCGTAAATTCCACTTGGAACATCCAATTTTTATTAGACCTATGGCATTGCAGAGAAGAAATATCATAGAACTACAAAAAATAAATTTTCATACCCAGAAGGGTCGAAACTTTGGAGATACGGAAGAAGAAATATTGTCTAGTAGAACCACCTCAAAATCAAGGTTTAAAAGTGATACTTGGCCAACATGCCACCGAAAAAGGGAACATCTACACCAAATAAACCTCTAGACAATCCTACTTGGACTCTTGATATAGGTGAAGAAATGTGTAGGGACATAAATGAATTACAAAAGAATATAGTGACAAAAGATGAACTACAAGGGATGATGGATTCAACTGAAGTTAAATTGGAGGCAATAATGGATACTAAGATGGATAGTTTAAAAAGGGAGGTCATGGAAGGATTGAAAAATTTCCTAATAGAGAGGACAACTGAAAGTGAAAATGTATCCCATGAAATTCATGATGAGGACACAAGGAAGATGAATCAAGAATGGAGAAACTCCAAATTTGGGTTAAAGACCAACCACGTTCCTAAGATCGATATGAGGAAGTTTGATGGCAAGGACCCAATCACATGGATACTTTAGATGGAGAAATTCTTTGATCTACATAATGTGCCACATACAAAAAAGGTACAAATTGCTTCTTTATATTTATAACCCAATCAATTTGTATGGTATCGATGGCGTTGTTCTCGCAAATCACTCACCACTTGGACAATTTTCATGGAAGAAATGATAGCACACTATGAGGATACAAGGAGCAATACCTTCTTTAGCCAATTGATAAATCTCAAGCAAAAGGGTTCAGTTACAGAGCACCTAACATCTATCAAGAGAATAATGCTCCTTCTTCTAAAACACCTCAACCTACAAGGTTGACAGCTCAACAATTGGATGGAAGAAAAGAAAAAGGTTTACGCTTTAATTGTGACAACGAGTACAATAAGGGACATAAGTGTGGTGAGAAGAAATTATTCTACATAGATTGTGAAGAGGAAGAAGAAAAAGAACAAGAACCATCTCAAGATGAAAATGTAGAAGCGATTTCTTCTGAAGAGTTGACTCCCACGATATCATGTAATGCATTGGCTGGAATTAGCACTCCTCAAACCCTCAATATGAAAGGATATATCAAAAAGAAAAGGGTAATAGTCCTAATTGATTCTAGTAGTACTCATAATTTCATTCACTATATATTAGCCAAATCTTTCAATTGCTTTGTATATCCAGTGCCAGAGTTTCAAGTAATGGTTGCAGATGGAGGAACTATCAATTGCTCAAGAAAATGCAATAAGATCAA
Source organism: Picea mariana (assembly GCA_032191745.1). Lineage (NCBI taxonomy): Eukaryota > Viridiplantae > Streptophyta > Pinopsida > Pinales > Pinaceae > Picea > Picea mariana. The sequence continues at coordinate 27,437 of JASDQU010010368.1, read as the reverse complement.
TCTTACTATGGGGGAATATGTAGTGAATAGTCCAATTATTGCTATACCGAAGGGTGGTGTTGATGTCGTACTGGGAATCCAATGGTTACAATCATTAAGAACAATGGATTTTAATTTTCAATAACTTTTCATGAAATTTTCATTGGAAGGAAAAGAGATCAAGTTAAGAGGTATCACTGGGAAACCTAGTAAGGTGATAAGCTCTAATGGCATTAAAAATTTATTGAAAAAAGGTAATCAAGGTGTTATTGCACAACTATAATCACTAGATGTTCAAACATATAACCCATCTATTCCCCTACATCTCCAAGGGATCATTGAAAAACATTTCAAAGTATTTGAAGATATTCCCAAAGGTCTTCCACCCACTGGAAATCATGATCAAGATGTTCACCTAATTCCCGAGAGTGTTCTTCCTAACATCAAGCCGTACAGATACCCTTATGACCAAAAGAGTGAAATTGAGCGTATGGTTGAAGAAATGTTAGAGGATGGCATTATTATACCTAGCCAAAGTTCTTACTCTGCACAAGTGGTAATGGTATTCAAGAAAGATGGCTCATGGCGTATGTGTCTAGATTATAGAGATCTCAATAAGATCACTATTAAAGATAAGTTTCCCATTCCTGTCATTGATGAATTGTTAGATGAACTACATGGAGCAATCTATTTCACAAAGTTAGATGTCTGTTCAGGGTATCATTAGATTAGAATGAAGGAAGAAGATATCCCAGAAAAAAAATTCCGAACTCATGAAGGCCATTATGAAGTTTTGGTCATTCCTTTTGGCCTTACAAATGCACCTTCCACATTCCAAGGGTTGATGAATTCCATTTTCAATCCCTTCCTTTGAAAATTTGTGTTAGTATTTTTTGATGATATACTAATCTATAACAAGTCATGGGAGGATCACGTGTGACATGTTGACAAGGTGCTACAACTACTAAAGGAGCAACAACTATATGAAAAACCATCCAAATGTTTCTTTGGGGTGAAGGAGGTAGAGTAATTGGGTCATATTGTATCTCATTAAGGTGTCAAGGTAGACCCTAACAAGATTAAGGCCATGATGGATTGGCCAATTCCCAAAACATTGAAGAATCTTAGAGGATTTTTGGGTTTGACAGGTTACTACTGCAAGTTTGTTTGGAACTATGGGAGAATAGAAACACCTTTAACGACACTAACTAAGAAGGATTCATTTTCATGGACTCCAAAGGAAACTAAATCTTTTGAACAACTTAAATAGGTGATGTGTAAAGCTCCTGTCTTGACCACACCAGACTTCACAAAAATATTTATTGTGGAATGTGATGCCTGTTATCACCGAAATTTTGTCTGCAAATGGTTACAGGAATCCAACATCTTCAAACAACTATTAGTTTACCCATGGACCAAAAAAGACCAAAAATGCATTCCCAAAAGGCCCAAAACTATACAATCAATAATAAAATCATCATGCACCAAGACTACATAAGGAGCGTGTGCACATGCGCCATTCAAGAATGCAGGAAAATGTGCACGATGCGCGACTGTGGATGCAAAAAACTGCATATCCCTCAAAACTTCACATTTATGATATTGGTCAGCTTCCCACCCACTTCTGGTTCAGCTTCCAAGTCAATTTGACATCCAAATCTCGGCTAAATCCGGATGGGTGGCTGGTCAAAGACCTAAGGGTGCCCTAAATGGCCCCTTGTTCACACTAAAAGCTGGTTGAATAATGCCTCAAAGTTATTCTATAAAAAGAGGCCATGGGTGCACTACATTTTCAAGGAATTCATTTGTATTTTTATGCTGCTGATATTCTCTTGGAGGATCCTCTTTCCTCATTAAGAGCATGCTAGCACCATTTCAGTTAGCCATTCATATCACCTCTAGATTGGATGTGTTTTGGATTCTCTTCACCATTTCATTTTAGTTCCTCACTTGTAAGAAGAGCTCAATATTTGGGGTTCCAAGAGCCCTCCCTTGGAGGAAGAGGGGACCCAAAGTCTCCCTTTCTCTTTGGTGTTTTCTTTCCACTAATATAATCCTTTTCATTGGTGGCATGAGTATTGTTTGTTTCTTGTTCTAATGTCCTTATGCACTATAGTTTAATTGCTTTTATCCTTCTTAGTTTAATTATTTGCTTATCTTTTATGCTTTACACTTCTAACTCTTTCCTCTACTGTTGTCTTTCCTAGCTGACCCAACTGGGCTTGTAAGCACCCTTATTTTGCTCATTTAGGTGAAAAAACAGGTGCAACAGATTGACAAATCCACTGGGGAAAGGTATCAATTTCCTACCCCATTTGGGTTATTTTATCTCTTCTTTTTGTTTATTTAACCTACAGGTACCATAACCAGCCCAAGCCGACCTGCAAAAAGTCAAATTCAAAGCTGAGTTGAGAGAATTTCGTTCGAAATTTTCTTCACGACCATATGTCAGATGTGCATGGGTTTTTCAAACCACAAGCACGTCTTCAGCGCATGTGCGCTGAACCCACTGTTCTACACAGAGCACCCTGTGCACTTGTGCCCAAAGGCCACTTTCAACCTATGCATTGGTGTCATATGCACCCCTGTCTACTCTGAGACCCGCACATCTGCTCAGAAAATTACACATTGTAAGGTTTTGTGATCTGTGGAGGGCCCATAGCCTTCTTAAAATTGATTCCATGCATATTGTAATCTGCACCACACTTACATTCCCTCTCCATATAAAAGGATTAGTCAAAACATAGGCACTTAGAGGTTAAAATCATTATTTTTTCCTCTTTTTGTTTGTCATTTTGCAACATGGATGGATTTCTTTGACTAAAGTTAAGTTGGAATCATTCTACATCACATATAAAACTTGCATTGGGACCAGAAATTGGATATCAATCGTTGAGTATGCTCTTCTCTCGCGCCCTAAAGCTATTGAATCAATCGTTGAGAATCAAAAAGAGATTGAAGGAAAATTTCATCTCCCTTAAAAAGACAAAAATCTTTAGGAGAGGACAACAACCCCCTCGGGAATCCTCTTAGTTTATTTTTCAAACACATCTTAAAATAGTAAGGGCCCATACATGCCCACATGCTACAAAGATAGGATAGTGATTGAAGTTTACTTTCTTTGATTAAATCACTAGGGAAGTTTAAAGGTTTTGTAATGGGTCCATACATGCCCACATATGCACAATCTAGGATAGTTTCAAAGCTTTCTTAGATTAAATCGCATTAGGGAAGGAATAGTAAGGACCCACATGTCCACATGCTACTTTCCTAAGGACTTTAAAATTTTGCAAGGTTGTACCAATGACATTTAGTTAATTAGTTAATCAAGACTTGTAAGGACTAAGCAAAGTCCACATGCAGCAAGGTGACACCTAATTTATTAAAAATATTGGCACACTTTCACTTGTTCACACATAAAAGTCACTACTCACTCACATAGTTTTTCATCTCGAAATGTGGAGGTTGAAGTAAGTTTCCTCCAAAGGGATTCCGAAACACCCCACCCTTTTCTTGACAAAACTATCCACTCCCCCTTAATTTCAATGAGATTGGCTCACACCCCCAATCTCTCAAACAACTACATCTAAATTTTTTCTAAAAAATCACTAAGTTTTCCTCCACAGGAGGTGCCAAAAGATTTTTTTAGTCTAGGTATGATTTCGGGGATAGACATCCAAATAAATCCCCGTTGTCTAGTTCTCACATATCCAAACAATAGAAGTTTTCAAATAGGGAACTTTAAATCCTCCAAGTCAAGTGTTCCTACACCATAAGGTAGGGAAATACCCGTGAAGGGTTGAAGGCCGAGGTTCGGTTGTTCTGTGCATCCCCCCTTGAGGCACCCACCTCTTGGACGGGATCCAGCCCATGACCCATTTCTTAGGCCAAAAATCTAAATGTCGCACTTTGACCGAGGTACCTAGTGACCAAATTTTAGGACATCTACCCAGGTGGCAATTGTGGGCTGCAATTTCACCTTGATCGGGTTTTGTGTGGCTATTGGGAAATATCGCCAGCTCTTTCTGGATATGTGCCCTCTACCCCTCATTATAACTGATTACTTCATCCTTCACTAGTTCCTCTTCCAGTGTCTTCAGACCCCACTGTTGAGTGCTATTGGAAGGCCCAGTGCTCTTTGAGAGGAAGGACGTTACCTCTTTTAGGACATGAGCATTTTTTTTCTTTGTTCTCCCACGCGGACAAAATCCACCTAACCACATGTATGCTTCTTTATGTTATGTATGTTGTTCTTCTAATTACATACAATTGTGAGATATATTGTGGAGGTCCAAGTTATACAAAGTCTCTTGTTCATTAAATTTTCTCTCATCACCATTTGCACACATCCACTTTCCTAGTCGGACATCATAGGGGACCCACAGAATCCTCGTCATTCTAGACGCTTGCTAAATCTCCCTCCCATCCTCGGGGGAGTTCCTAGTCTTGCCAACTCATCGATTATACTTTCCCACACCCCTGTAAGTGATACTATCTTGGGATCAACTTTGCTTGGTTCCACTTTACTTGGGTCCATTTCCCAAGGTCCAACATCCCCACACTCTCCTTTACATGGAATAAGGGGGCCAACTTCTTCTCAAGGGGGGAGTACAAACCCACCTCGTACCCCTCAAGGGTTAGGTACGTAAAACACTCACACCATGGCTGGAACTAATCCTCCACCACCACATCAGATGCCATACTTGGCTTCCCTCAACATACTAGATCTGACTAAACTCACCAATGATCCTATATTGCACAACCCCACATGGCCTGCAATTCCTACCAAACTGCCTTCATACATCCCCAAATTTGAAGGAAATCCGGGAGACGATCCCGCCAACCATATCATGACCTTTCACTTATGGTGCTCTTCAAACATCATCATAGACGATTCCATCCAATTAAGGTTATTTCAATGTACACTCACTGGCCCATCAACTAAGTGGTATGTAGAAGAAAAATATGGATCCCATGTGACCTTTGAGTCCTTGGTCAAAGATTTCTTAACCTTATTTCAACTACTAATTCACCATGACAATGGCCTTGAACTACTCTCAGAATTTAAACAAACCTCTACCATGCACATCACTGACCACATTCATGAATGGCGTCGGTGACATTAGTCTCTGCAAATCTGAAGCTACTCCACAACAATGTCTCAATTGGTTCCTCAAATCACTTGTTTCCCTCCTTGCCAAAGACGTAGCTTCCACCTTCCCCCAGTTTGAAGAAGAATCCATTAGCAAGGCCCAATAGTTTGAACTCATTTACTCACAGTTAAGGTACTTGTATAAAGTCCTACCTCATGCCCTGAGACTTGTTCCATTCGGCCAGGACAAACTTGGGATGTCTCACTCAGTGGATGGATCGATTGGTACCACTACACACCACAATTCACATCCCCAACAACCACCAATGTATGGCACACCTCAATATCCACCAACATATGGTGCCCCCCCTTATTATCATCCTCCTCCTTATCCACAACCATACCCCTTAACCTTTCCTCCACCCACTAGTGGACCACCGCCTGCACCCATAATACACCCCGCAACCCAACCTAGTTCCGATACCCCCTCTACCTCCGCTTACACCCTAAACACTAGTGAAAGCATCATGCCTTCCTACACATCCTACAAATCATTACCACATAATAATTGTACTTTCCTTTCCCTGCCCCCCCAACCCATTCCTTCCCCACACGGACAACCACATGCTGGGGTTAATTTTGTTCAACCCTCTCTCGTTCAGTAGTATCAAAATTTTTAACAGCTGAATATGGATAATCCATCCCATTAGTCAAACAATGTCAGGAAGAAAGGAAAAAATTGAAACAATAATAATCCCAGACGAGGAGGAAATCAGAACCAACCCCAGCCGAACCAACCTGCCGAGGGTAACCAACACTAGGGGAACCAGAACCCCCAAGGGAGAAATAAAAACAAACACCAAGGGAATAAAAACAACAATATTCAAACAAACTTCCCTTGTTTCCTTTGCAGTGAATATGCCCATTATACTCACCATTTCCCCCAAATAGCTGACTTTAAATGAATGAAAGAATCCGGAAATGGACCACATCCCCCAGTACCGCCTGCCCCCCAGCAGGCCCCACAACAATATGTGCAACACCCATCCTCGACCGTGCTGCAAAACCCCATACCACATCAAGGGGTGATGAACACCCAACAAGAGATGCAACCTTCCCCACCATAGGCAGGACCATATCACAACTCAGGCACTTCTGTTGATCGAACCATCCTCCTCACTAGTGAAGAAGATATCCTTCTACAAATGTGCAGTCGTCAATACAATGTACCCTTTGACCCTAATCCCACTACTTAGGAGGCCACCCAGTCATGACTAGACCACCTTTTATGATTCCATGCCCTAATATTGAAACACCTCTTCGCATTCCTTGCATCTCGTTGCACAGGAATGTCCACAACCCTCAAGCTAGGACAACCCACAATTATAGTCTGGCTGATGACTTGGCACAATCCCCCGCTGTGATGTCAGTCTTAGAAGTTATTCAAAGCTATCCTAATCAATGGAAATCATTACTTTCCACCCTAGGGGAAGTCGACTCGGCTGATACTCGACTCATCACATTTGATCTCGACAGTGGAGAACCCTGTCTCCCTGCTCTTGTCACTTTTCAAATACCAGTTAAAATCTAGAAAATCACAGTCCACTGCTTCATTATCGACGAAGGTGCATCCACTTGAATCATGTCCAAAACTGTATGGAAGAAAATTGGCTCTCCAGAGCTAATACCCTCCGCCATTACTCTAAGGGCTTACGACAGATGACCCTTGTCTCCCGAGGGGCTCTTCTAAAATGTCCCCGTCGAACTTGAGGGAAAAAACATCCTTATAGACATTGAGGTTATCGATGCCCCACTCGACTATAATATTTTATTTGGTCGTAGCTACATGTATGCTATGAAGGTAGTCGCCTCTTCCGTGTTTCGAACCATGATGTTTCCCCATAAAGGAAAGATCATTACCATCGATCAGGTATCACATTATGATCCTAACACTTCATCCAACATCGACAACATCCTCCCTTTTGTCCACACTAATCCAGACACCTATCCACTCATCGATATGGGCCCCAAAATTTTTAAGGACCCATCCTTGCTAGGGACATACCACGGAGCACCACTGCTCATCCATCCCTCAACACAAGTATGTGTCGTTTCCACCAATAGAACGACAATTGAATATACTCTCCCTCCCACTGAGGCCTCTTTCACACCTGACGTCCCACTAGTCACAGAGTAGCTCCCTCAAGAATCTCTTGGAACTTGTTCATCTCTACCCGTTCCTGATCTTCCCCTCCCCCGGGGCCATATCCCAGTTTGGGAAACAGTCCCCCAAGCCATTACCCAAATCCCTTTCTTTTACCCCCCACCGAGTGTACAAGCTTTCCAGGTAGCCTCAATGCTCACCGTTCTTAACATGGTGTTGGCAATCCCAGTCTGGTGTCTACATCCACCTGAGATGGTCCCTCAACCTTCCCTCCCTCCCCAAACAAAAGGAATCCTGATGCAGATTCCCATACTTACCCCCACCATCCCACCCACACTCCCACTCATTAGCACCCTTGCTACAGCTGGGGGCAGACAGAAAAATAAAGAGCCCACCGCTCCACTTCCCCCACGTGTCCAACCTCCTTGCACACTATGCGAGAAAGATAGACACCCCACCAAAAAATTCCCATCTCTACCCGAGATACACAATCTAATTCAACTCCCTCAAGAACCACCACCACTCGTCGCTTCATCCAGTACTACCACTATCTCCCCTAACACAAATAGCAAAGGACTGCGAACCAAATTTGCATGCACCATCTGTTTAGAATATGGACATTACACACACCATTGTCCAATGTTACCTCAATTTTGACAGACGCTAACAACTGTACACCAGCGCTTTCAGCAAGAACCCACCCCAACACTTGTCACTGACATCCATTATGTCATGACCTCAGTCACGAATGTATGAGATGCCCCTTCTCTCTATGCGAATCACTTGATCATTTCACATATCAATGTCCTATGATCATTGAATATAGGCATCGCCAACTAACCCTTATTAAAAACCCTACACCCCCTCCAGCAGGACCAGTGAGTACCCATACCCCATCATTTGATGTGGTTCATATCTTTTCACTGGAACCTGAGGTACTCCCTACTCCCCCATGGTTCCTGAATGATTTATATGAGGATTTTCCCCCAAATCCCCCCAATTCTCCAATTCATTTCCCCACGAAAATTCTACGCCCGACTACCATTTTCAACCCACAATATCTCGATATTGGGTTTATGTCGAGTGAACCATCGCAACCTCCTTGCGATACCCCCTCTCCATCACTACTACCAAAACACAACCCCACGGTGATTGTCACCAAAAATACTCCTCCCGATCCCCTATATTTTCGATAGTTTCACTGCGACGAAGACATCCTTGAGGAGTTAACTAAACCCGATTTCTCATGGGATGCACTTCACCATAGAGTGCTTTTTCCTTCACAGGAAGCCTTCGCGCCTCCTGACCAAAACCCCATATACGCAGTCGAAACCAAATATTTTCTCAACGGGGAATATAGATTGGTTCAATAACCCTATCCATGCCCCTGGCGATTTTGAAGAAGGCAATATGGCCAATATTTCCCCCACCATCAAAATCGATATTTCCATCAAATCTGGGGTCATAGAGGAAATCACCATTGGCGTCGCATGCTCTCCTGAAGAAATCACTACCTACAAAGCTCTCTTCCAGGAATACCGAGAAATTTTTGAAAGGTCATACACAGAGATGCACGACCTTGACCCCTCTATTTTCGAACATCATATAGACACTTGACCTGATATCACACCTATCCGTAAAAAACAACGTCTGCTACACCCATCCAAAGCGGCGGCCATCAAGGCCAAAATTGTCAAATTATGCATTATAGGGCTCATCTACCCCATTGCATATATGTCATGGGTCTCCAACCCCATCCCTATCAACAAAAAATAGGGCACTATTCGCGTCTGTACGGACTTCTGCGATATCAATCACGCATGTCCCAAAGACAACTTTCCAATGCCCTTTATCGACCAAATTATTGATGATTGTGCTAGTCACGAGGCTCTGTCCTTCATGGACGGCTTCTTTGGCTACAACCAAATTCAAATTCACCTAGCGGATTAGTACAAAACCACATTCACTACCCCCTGGGGCAATTTTGCGTATCGTTTCATGCCTTTTGTCCTCAAGAACGCTGGAGCCACTTTCCAATGTGCCATGAAATACATTTTTCATGATCTAGCTCAAATTATTCTCTCCTACTTGGACGATCTCACCGCTTGATCCAAAAAACACACTCAACAATTGAATGAATTACGCATTGTATTTCATAGATGTTGTCAGTATAATATCTGATTGAATCCCCTCAAGTGCGTATTATGCATCACTGCTGGACACCTTCTTGGGTTCATTGTCTCCCAACACGGCATGAAAGTCGACCCCCTCAAGGTACAATCCATCATGGAAATTCCCCCACCACGAAATTTACACCAACTGTAGAGCCTCCAAGGCAAAGCTAACTTTTTACATCATTTTTTCCTCGATTACGCCACTCAGGCACATGGTTTCCTTTGCCTCTTACGTCATGATATCCCATTCCAATGGGATGAACATGCCCAAAACACTTTTGATGATCTCAAAACGACCCTCTCCAATGCCCCGTTAATTAGTCCACCTGACTATAACTGCGACTTCATCCTCTATATCTTGGCCTCAACCATCTAAGTAGCAGGAGTTCTCGTACAACTAGGGGACGATGATTGTGAGCATGTAATTTACTACAATAGTAAAAATCTTTCAGGGACACCCTTGAAATACAATCATGAAGAGAAATTGGCCCTTGCAGTTGTCCTCATAGTCTAGAAAGTGCGCCATTACATCTTGCTTCGAACTACCAAAGTCGTAGTAGATTCCAACCCCATGAAATACTTGCTCAGTCACCGACAAATTAATGGTAAATTTACCCGATGGATCGTCATCCTTCAGTGATCTAAAAATGAAGAAGACTTGTATTCTTGAAATTATTTGCAAGTTAAATTTTATGTGTTAAAATGCAAATGGATCAACTTTGCAACATAAATTTTATAGAAATTACTCATCAAATATGCATATAAACAACGACAATAACAGTGAACATAAAACACATAACACAACAAATGATAAAGGAGTTCACCCCTCTCTTGGGTTACATCTCCTGGTCCAGCTTCCAATGGATCTTTTGTATTATTTTCTCAAAGTGCTCAAAAATGTGCTTTACAATGCTTAAAATTCCAAATAAACTGCTCCAATGGCTTTAGAATGTCCAAGAACCGCTAGCTGGTCTTTTTCGGCACATTGTTTGGCCAAAAATTGAAGAAGATAGGCTTTCTGGAAACCCCCCTTCAAACTTGCTGTCTCTGCATCTACAAATTACACCCTTGTTGGCTCAACCTAGCCCCCACGCATATTTAAGCATTGAAACTAAGCACTGGGCACAACCGCACAAATGATGTGAACTGTAGGACGGTTACGGGTGCACCTAGCCCCTAACTGCCAAGGTCGTGGTCGTATGAACCATGTGACCATGCATTTAAAGAATAAGGGCCAAGTGTGTTTGTGACAAGTGGCGGGTGTTGGTTTACATAACCGTTTGAACCGAATTCAAATCCAAACAAAAAAACATACCCGCACATGCACGCCAATGATATAACAATGGTCATATGGCAACAAAATATGTGACTGGGGGCTGGGGCTAAGCCCCAGCCTGGACCCCCACGCCAACATACAACGAACTCAAACTTAAATTTATGTGAAACCATATATATAACAAGGAATATGGTGTGGCATGTTGGCAATGCAAAATTTTCAAAGGTTATACGTGGGTGGAGGTCACGGGGTTGAACCCAGTGGACTCCAATAAGATTTTATACAAGCAACCAATAACAGGGTGCCACGTGGTAGCCCATGACTGGGCCACGTGGCACCGTACAACCAACCAAATACTGCCATGTGTCACAATGTCATTCATCCACATCTACCAACTGTCTACCACTCAGCTCTGCCACATGTCGTATGGATTGCCACGTCAGCAGTCGTACGGACTGTACAGTCAGCATCCCTTTTTTTTTGCCTGTTTGTCATTTTGAACAGAATGTGATATCTCTCCCTCTCGACATCCATTTGAACCCAAACAAGTTGTGTTGGGTTTGTCACAATGAGGACTATGCTCTCATTCGATTTGAAGTGATTCTGAGCACTTTGAATTTTGAGCAAAATTTGATCCTCTGGATCACACCTCCTCATTGGAAAGCTTTTGGACCTCCAAAAGACTATTTTCAGTCTATCTGAAGATGAGGGTATAGCTCCCTCACCTTTCCAACCTCAATCCACTTGGCTTTGCTTGGATTTGTACCTTTAAGACCAACTCAAAGATACTCCACATTTCCTCGTTTTGAAGTTCACATTCTCCTTTCAAGGATTGTGTCTTCATGCAGTTCTGTAAGATATTCTGGGGAGAAATCATCTATCGATGGAACCTGAACATGCTCTCCTTGATCATCAATCAAAGGAGGCTCATATAATTTCAAATTCTCAACATTAACAACTGCATACATTTGCATATAAGGAGGCAAATCTAAACGAAAGGCATTGTTACCAATCTTGTCAATAATCTTGAAAGGACCATATCGAATTGGTTTCAATTTTTTACCTTCTCCTTTAAGTCTCTCCTTACTGATGTAAATCCAAACTTCATCTCCAACTTGGAAACTGTGATCAACACAATGCTTTTCATGTCTTGTCTTGTACTTGGCTTGACTTTTTTCCAACTGCTCTTGCACCATTTGATGTATCGACTCAATTTGTTCAATGAAATTTTCTGCCCTATCAATTTCATATTGACCATCAATAACAATATCCTTCCCAAATATAAAATCCAAAGGAGATTTGGGCAAATAGCCAAAACATGCTTCAAATGGCGACGTTTGATTTGAAGAGTGCTTAGCTTGATTGTAAGCATGTTGAATGTAGTGTAAATGCTCATCCCAAAGTTTAGGATGCTTGCTACAATAACCACGAAGAAGATGCACCATTGTTCGATTTACCACTTCTGTCTGACCATCGGCTTGCGGATGAAAAGATGTTCTCTTTTTCAGTTTGGTGTCCATGAGTGCCCATAAACTCGACCAAAAACTTCCAAGAAATCGAGAATCCCGATCAGAAACAATGGATTTAGGCAATCCAAAATGCACCCAAACATTTTGAAAGAACATTTGTGCCGTTTGTTTAGCTGTAACCCGCTTCTTACAAGGCATCAAAATACATATTTTGCTAAATCGATCAACCACAACATAAAGATAATCATGATTTCTTCTAGACATAGGTAGACCTCCTACAAAGTCCATAGAAATACTTTCCCAAGGACGAGAAGGAACTGGAAGTGGAGTATACAAACCCAAATTTTGATTGCTAGGTTTACTTGTGGCACATAACGAACATCCTCGAACATATCTTGAAACACTTTCATTCATTTTAGACCAATAGCAATACCTTTGCAAATTAGCCACTGTCTTGCCTACACCAAAATGACCAGCAATAAGAGAAGAATGGGATTTTCTTATGATGTTGATTCTTTCACCCTGTGGAATACATAGCTTGCCAAGATGATACAAAAGATTATCATGCACATGGTAATCCAATTCCTCAACATGGTTAGAATGACACAAAGTCTCATATACTTCTTTAAAATCAGTATCTAAAGCATATTGCTCAACATAACTCTCATGCATGATAGGACTATGCTTAAGAATAATTGAAGCACTAATAATAGGCCTTGAAAGCATATCAACAACTTTGTTATAAATGCCCTTCTTATACCTGATGACCAAGTGGAACTGTTGTAGAGAACCCATCCATCTAAAGTGCCCAGCTTGTTGTAGCTTTGTTTTTGATTGTAAGTATTGCAGTGGTTGATGATCGGTGTGGACAATGGTTTATTTCCCCAACAAATAATGTTTCCATTTTTTCACACTTTGTACCAATGCATACAACTCCTTATCATAAGTAGGATAGTTAATTACAACATCATTAAAAGTTTCATAATGAAAACAAATGGGCTTACCATGTTGTAGCAAGACTGCTCCCATTGCATAATTGATTGCATCTGTTTGGATTTCAAAAGGTTGTCTTAAATTTGGAAGTGAAAGAACTGGTGTAGAACAAATCTTCTCTTTCAAAGTATCAAAGGCCTTCTGTTGCTTGCCTCCCCATTGAAAAACTTTCTTGACACTTGTCACTGCATGTAATGGAGCTGCAATGGAAGAAAAGTTAGCAATAAACTTTCTCCAATATTGGGCTACTCCCAAAAGGATTCTTACCTCTGTCACATTGTTGGGCTTGGGCCATTCCCATATGACTTTGACCTTGGAGGGATCAATTTTTAATTCGCCTCCACCAACAATATGCCCTAAGTAAATAAGTGAAGTCTTTCCAAACTCACATTTGGACATCTTCAAAAACAACTTTTCCTTTCTCAAAACATCCAATACTTGTTTCACATGTTTAACATGCTCTTCACGAGATTTGCTAAAGATCAAAATGTCATCCAAGTAGACAATAACACAATCATCAAGAAAAAGCCTTAAGACATCATTCATAACTCTCATGAAAGTAGCAGGTGCATTGCAAAGTCCAAAAGACATTACCATCCATTCAAACAAACCTTGCTTTGTTTTGAAAGCTGTCTTCCATGTGTCTCCCTCGACAATCCTGATCTGATGATATCTGCTTCTCAAATCTAACTTAGTAAAATATTTAGCATCTTTCAATTGATCAAGCAAATCATCGATTCTAGGAAGAGGATAACAATTCTTTACCGTAATTTTGTTCAAAGCCCTGAAATCAACACACATACTCCATGTACCATCTTTCTTTGGCACTAACACAATTGGAGATCCACATGGCGATGAGCTTGGTACAATAACCCCTTTTTCAAGCAACTCTTGGATTTGTTTTTTAATTTTGGCATTCTCCATGACTGACATTCTGTACATACCAATGTTTGGAAGAGGACAATCTTGCTGCAATTGAATTTCATGTTGGATACCTCTTTTTGGAGGTAATCTCTTTGGTTCCTTAAACATTTCATCATATTGATTAAAAACCTTATATATATCAGATATCAACTTTGCATCAAAACCTTGGAAAACTTCGTTTTCAATATCATCTTTAGGTTTAATCATTAAGAGAACAAATTCTTGCTAGCATTGACTAATCTCTTCATTTGTCCCGCATTTACAAGTGATAAATTCATCTTCTTTGTATGGGCTCTAACAATGTACTCAATTCCATTCTTAAACAAGTGATACTTATTCTCATGACGATGAAAAATAACTTTCCTATCATATAAATATGGGCTCCCCAACACAATACCACAGATATTCAAAGGAATAACATCAATCTCTACCTCATCAACAAAATTTGCAGTGATAGCAAACCTAAGTTTACACCTTCTTGTCACTTGTAATTTAGCATTATCACATATCCAACCAAGAGGGTATGTCTTAGGATGTGGAATTGTTTCCAATTTTAATTTCTTAACAGTGTCTTCAGAGCTAAGGTTTGCTTGAGATTCAGTTTCAAATAGAGTATCTATTTTAGTATGCTTTGAAACAACCCTTATGTGAAAAAGTTCAATTCTCTCTTTTTCTTGTCGAGTTACATTGAGATTATTGTTACTTGAAGAACTAGTACTTGCAATAGAGCCATTACCTTGATAACCCATGGCTGTGATCTTTGTTTCATCACCCGAATCAAAACCTAAATCATGTTGTATGGTTGCAGCAGTCTTTGACTTCCCTTTGTTGCCAAAATTTTTGGGTCTTCTTTTAGGATGAAGTTTCCAACAATCGTCTTCATCATGGCCATCTTTTGAACAATGTTTGCATGTGAATTTTTCTCCCTCTTTCTTAACAACAACATTCTTTTTTCCATTTCCCTTGAACTTCCTCTTTCCTTTGTCTCCATGGCTGAAAGGCTTCTTGTTACCCTCATGAGTTTCGTTCCTTCCTCTTGCTTCCAAATGAGTGGTCTGAACACAAACTTCATCTAGATTTTAAGTATTAAACATGAGTATTGTATGTCTCAAATAACTATGTAAAGCTCCAATGTATTTGAGTAAAGTTTCTTGAGAAGACAAATCTACTCCCAAAACCAAAGCTCTTCTCCTAAATTCTTGAGTAAAGCTTTGTGCATTTTGTCCTTTAGCTTGTCTGAAATTTTTCCAATCCATAGTAGCTTTTTGCATATATGCCAATGGGTAAAATTGTCTTTTAATTGCAACAATAAAATCATTCCAAGAGGTTAAAATTTTATCATGTTTCTTCATGTCCTCCTGAGTCTTGGATTCCCACCAAATGAGTGCTGCGCTATCCAATCTTAAAGAAGCAAGTTGAATCTTAGTTTCATCATATTGAATTTTTTGTATCCTACAATACACCTCAATCTGACGAATCCAATTATCTAATTTCTCAGCATTTACTTCTCCATTGTACATTGGCAATTCGAATTTAACATCAAGCTTTAACATAGGAATTTGTGAAGGAGTTTTACCATGTCCTTTTGGAGAATTCGGAAGAGGTCTTGAATTGGTAGAAGAAGAAGAAGATGGAGGTGAGGGTGGTGGAGAAGCACCATTCCCTCCACTTCCATTTGTAGTTTTATCACCACTGTATCCCTTATGCTTTGAAGGGTTGGAGCCTTCACCTTGCAATCCTGTATTCCTTTCCATCAATATTTTCATCATCTCTCTCATTTCCATGACAACCTTTCTGAGATCTTCATCTTCTGTAGGAATATGTTCATGACTCTCTTCATGAGCCATACTTGGTGAATGCCTCCTTGAAACTTGCGGTGATGATATAAGCTTCCTCCTTGAAGGATGAGAACTTGGCTCTACAACTTGACCTTCTCCTCTTGTGAGTTTCAACCTTGTGAGCATCAAAAAACAAAACACTTGCAAATAATCAATTCTTCAAAAACCTATGCTCTGATACCAACTTGATCTAAAAATGAAGAAGACTTGTATTCTTGAAATTATTTGCAAGTTAAATTTTATGTGTTAAAATGCAAATGGATCAACTTTGCAACACAAATTTTATAGAAATTACTCATCAAAGATGCATATAAACAATATAAATAACAATGAACATAAAACACATAACACAACAAATGATAAAGGAGTTCACCCCTCTCTTGGGCTACATCTCTTGGTCCATCTTCCAATGGATCTTTTGTATTATTTTCTCAAAGTGCTCAGAAATGTTCTTTACAATGCTCAAAATGCCAAATAGACTACTCCAATGGCTTAAGAACGTCCAAAAACCCCTAGTTGGGCTTTTTCGGCACCTCATTTGGCCAAAAATTGAAGAAGATAGGCTTCCTAGAAGTCCCCCTTCAAACTTGCTATCTCTACATCTACAAATTGCACCCTTGTTGGATCAACCTAGCCCCCACGCATATTTAAGCGTTAAAATTCAGTACCGGGTGCAACCACACAAACGGTGCAAACTGTAAGACGGTTACGAGCACACCTAGCCCCTAACCGCCAAGGTCGTGGTCGTATGACCCATGTGACCGCGCGTTTAAATAATAAGGGCCAAGTGTGGTCGTGAAAAGTGGCGGGTGTTGGTTTACATAACTGTTTGAACCGAATTCAAATCCAAACCAAAAAACATACCCGCACATGTGTGCCAATGATATAACAATGGTCATATGGAAACAAAATATGTGACTGGGGGCTGGGGCTAAGCCCCAGCCCGGACCCCCGCGCCAACATACAACGAAATCAAACTTAAATTTATGTGAAACCATATATATAACAAGGAATATGGTGTGGCACGTTGGAAATGCAAAATTTTCAAAGGTTATATGTGGGTGGAGGTCATGGGGTTGAACCCAGTGGACTCCAATAAGATTTTATACAAGCAACCAATAACAGGGTGCCATGTGGCAGCCCATGACTGGGCCACGTGGCACCATACAACCAACCAAATACTGCCATGTGTCACAATGTCATTCATCCACATCTGCCAACTGTCTGCCACTCATCTCTGCCACATGTCGTATGGACTGCCACGTCAGCAGCCGTATAGACTGTACAATCAACATCCCTTTTTTTTTGCCTGTTTGTCATTTTGAACAGAACGCGATATCTCTTTCTCCCGACGTTCATTTGAACCCAAACAAGTTGCGTTGGGTTTGTAACGACGAGGCCTATGCTCTCATTTTATTTGAAGTGATTCTGAGCACTTTGAATTTTGAGCAAAATTTGATCCCCTAGATCATTCAGAAGTACGACCTCGAATTTTCAACACCCAAGAGAAAGAATTCCCTCGCCCTCACTGAATTCATCACGACATTTCCCTCCAATACCACCCATACCCCTGTCAATTCCAAATTCCCTGACGAACATCTCTTTTACATCTCCTCGAATGACCCTTGGTACGCCGATCTTTTCGTCTACTTCCGAACATAGAAATTCAGAAACCACCTCTCTCAAGATGATCATCGACGTATTCATCAGCAGGCTCCCCACTACCTACTTATCAGTGATATCTTATATCGACGAGGGGTCGACACTGTACTCCACTGACATTTGACTATCGACAAGGCTGATTGAGTCTTGAACAACTGCCACAACGACACTTGTGGGGGTCACCTCTCCGGGATGTCCACTGCTCAAAAAATCATTCACGCTGGTTATTTTTGGCCTACGTTATTTCACGATTGCATCCACACTATGAAACGATGTGAAAAATGTCAGCTTTATGCCAACAAGGCACGAGAACCACCTTCTCTTCTACACCCGGTCATTACTACTAGCCCCGTTTTCAAATGGGGCATAGACTTCATGACTTGGAACCCTCCATCCAACAATGGACATAAATACATTGTCGTTGCAGTTGATTACTTCACTAAGTGGGCTAAATCCATGCCTACATTTAACAACACCGCTGACACTGCAACACGCTTCTTCTTCAACTGCATCATCTCCCGCTTTGGAGTCCCACTACAGCTAGTCTTCGATCATGGTAAACACTTCAAGAATGAGATATCTGTTGAAGTCTCCTGTCAGTTAGACTTCTCCCATGAGTTCGCCTCCCCATACTACCCTCAGTCAAATAGAAAGGTCGAAGTAGTCAACAAGGTCCTCAAAACCATGTTGCAGTGCACGATTAACAAACATAAGACCAATTGGCATCATATGTTATTTTCTGTGCTATGGGATTATTGCACGATAGTTAAAACTGACACTAGTTTCACACCATTTCATATAGTCCACAGGGTCGAGACCACTCTTCCCATCGAGTGAGAAATTCCCACCTTACGCACCCCTATTGATCTATTACCTGACACTACTCTAATGGAGCAACGTTTGATGAACTTAGAGTCCCTGGATGAGGATCGTCGATATTCATTATAGAACAACAAGGTAGCCAAAAAATGGTCAAAGGACACCTTTGATCACCATGTCAACCTTCTCTCATTCAACAAAGGCGACCTCGTCCTTGCTTACGATATCACTCACGACACACTCAGCCATGGAAAATTCAATTCACTTTTGCATGGACCTTACATCATCCAACATTGAATCACTAAAGGTGCATACATCCTAGCCTCTCCCGAAGGACACCCCCTCAAAGAACCCGTCAACAGGTTGTACTTAAAGAAATTTTACGCATAAGCGTAGCCATTCTACACTAGGCTTTTTTTTTTCGTACGCTTTTTTAGAGTTTTTAATATTCTTTCCACACACCTTGCATCTAATTTACCATTTTTGTTATTGACAGATGCCTCCTCCATTGGCCTACCACATCGGTTACATTGATGGAGCTAGTCGTTGGACACAGAATCTCTCTTCGGCCTCTTGGGCCCTCTATTCCCCCCCCACATGAACTGCTCTACTCCAGTGGCATATGTTTGGGATTAGCAACCAACAACCAAGCATAATACACTGTCGTCATTGGTCTCCTCACCAAGGCTATCCACCATCATATTCGTCACCTTAGCGTCTTACTAGATTCCCAACTTGTTGTCCTTCAGCTCAACAATGTGTACCGTGTCCGCGATCCTTGCCTCTTTCTCAAATACCTGCAAGTTAGACTTTTATCTCGACATTTTGATTTCATTACATTTACATATATTCCAAGACAACTTAATCAAATAACAGATAACATGGATAACCTAGTGTTAGATTGGCATTTATCACATAAAGCTACCAGTACACATACATCAAACATCAATAATCTATCACAACATATAAATTAGACATCATCAACAAAAAACATACAACACATGAGAACATCACAAAGATCCTGAAATGTATATCGATATATATATATATATATATATATATATATATATATATATATCAGTCAAATGTGCCATCAAAATGTTTACAAAAAACATATATAGTACATATACAACATCCGTAGGCCAGTGAACCACCTCTCCCCTATCGATACAAAACTAGCGTCACCACACCAAGTAGGTTCGTAGGCCTATATAAATACCAAAAACTACAAAAATACATATAGAGACAATCATGGTGCCTCTAGAGCACCACCACCTGGCCCTCTCTCGGGACATGGTACCCCACCAGCTATCGGTCCCTCCGGCCTTGGGGGAAACCGCCTAGTCATCGCAACACTTGCTACTGTTGTTCTCTGAACCATGGTCCACCACACCAATAGAACACCCACACACTTCTCTAGGACTCTCTCGTCTTAGATCTGTGACCACATGCCCTCGGGCACTCCCTGTAGCACTGCCTCCAAGCGGCGATGAATATCCTCAAACGCTCCCTCGACCTCAGTCGGAGGAGCATGTGATGGCCCTGCACCAGGGTCATCAAAGCAATGTCTCCTAGCCTCTCTCTCCTCATCAATGGGTCTCTCCTTAGCATCCTCCCATTGTCGCCTCTCTCTTGCCCGTGGCTCTCCCCGCAGAGGTCTCACTAGCCCCTGACGAGATGGCGCTCTAACCATATCAATCTCACACCCGCGTGGCCCCACATATGCACATACAACAAACAAATGATAGCATCAACATCCACCCATACATAAAAATATACATGCTATACTATCTAAAAAATCAAAATATCACATCATACCTATGTGGTCGAACACCTCTCTTGGGGGTAACACCATCTCTGGATCATTCCATAAGTCCACCCTGAAATACAGGTATCGTAGTATGATCTGTGGCATCTCATGCCACACCTGTGCAACCTTGGTTGTGAAATAGTGGCCACCTTCCTCACCACCTTGAGTCTTCAGCCATGGGACCAGAATCCCACCACCTACACAATCATATTCCCTGGTCCACTTTCCACTCTCATCCCCTGGGGAGCATTTTTTTTTTATCATACTCACACTTAGGTACGCATGCTCACATTCACATCTTGTTTAATAATTGTTAAATGTTCTTTATCTTCAGATATTGTTCATGTCAGGTATTCGGTTTTCATGTGTGCAGGTACTTGGTCATCCTCCATCCACACTACCCTTTCAGGTATATCATCGATACTGGCATGCAATCATTCCCTCTGAATATCATTTGCATCTCCAGTAACACCCTCTGACATTTACCTTTAGGGTCCATATGTTTGTCTCTACAGTACCATCACCTCCACTGCATTTTGGTATTGTCACTCGGTAGCACTCTTCCCCATATGAGTTGTCCCATTCATAGTCCCCCTTGGCATTTCGACACTCATGCTGCTTTTACCCTTTAGAGATGGGAGTCTCATTAGTCTTACACATTTTTCGAGAATCAGCCACATACTCCTTCTCTTCATTTTTCTAACTTACCCAATGGACTCCCAGGTTACCTCATCATGGTTCTATGTTGACTGCACTTCCGCAGTATCATTCACCATCCATTTCATCCACCATCAGTTTTCCCATCTGCAGATTGTCCCCCATACATTTCCCTAATACAGAAACCCGCCTATGGGGCCCCAACCCTCCACTTATGTTTCTAAGCACCTTATGCCATCATGAGGCCAAGCCATCTTACACTGGGGCACCCATTTCTGTATCTGCACAGTTGTCCCAACTTATTTTTAATTATTTTGATAATTGTACAAACCCTTTTTCCGCATTTTCATAGCTTTTTGTTCTTGCCTTTAGCGACCTTCCTTGTCCAGCAAAGCAATCCTTGTCACCCTTGGTTGGGGCATTTTTCACTTCCCAACATTAATGACACTATCCATAAAACCCCGAGCATCTTACAACCCATATACCTTTTTGATCTTTGTGTTTGTCCATTGTGTCACGCCTCTGGCACAACTCATCCTCATCTAGTCACCCCCCTGGCGCTAGATTCAGTTTTACAGTTGCTGCCACCTTGCATATCTCCCCAACCAAGGGTAGTCTTAAGTCTCACCGCATCTTGACTTCATCCATATACCTCATAAGTTCCTAATCTCATCCACTGTATTTTAGAAATCTCTTTGCTTCTTGGAGTCGCGTCTCCCTTTCTGTTGACATCAACACGGTTTCTAGAAGGGTGACAATATCTTGAATCTCATTACCTTTACAATGAGGAGCCTCCGATGACACAGGGAAAAACACCATTCTTCTCTGTTATCATTTACCCCCATAACATTCGACTTCAACACTATCTCATGTTACGGTGGGTCTTACTTTGTGACTATTGCAGTTTTTTTATCTTAGCCAAAGACCTCTGAAATTTGATAGACTATCAATGTCTGCACATTATCGACACTTCTCACAGGTTCCCTTACCCTTTTTCAAAGTTTTTTTCACCATCAAAATTGTCCTTTGTTATTAAAAAACTACCCTAGAGGGTGCTGCGATGATCTACATCCACTACACAACTTCAATTACTGTATTACATGACACGAGCATGGGGCATGCCCGCCTCGTTTGTAGATAGTTTTATTTTTTCTCCCACACCCTAAGAAAGGCTTGGGTCCTATAGGTTCCCCTCTCCCTCCAATGGGTCACTCTTGACACTCCCCACATTGCTATTTCTTACACAGGTACTCTCAGTAGAAGAAACATTGATGAATTTTGGCTATACTTATGCTCCTAACCTCATCCATCAGGGGGCATCTGTTATCAGTAAAATTTCGTCCGCAAATGGTTATAGGAATCCAACATCTTCAAACAACTATTAGTTCACCCATGGACCAAAAATGACCAAAAATGCATTCCCAAAAGGCCCAAAACTATACAATCAACAATAAAATCATCATGTGCTAAGACTACACAAGGAGCGTGTGCACATGCGCCATTCAGAAATGTAGGAAAATGTGCACATGCACACAATGCGCAACTGTGGACACAAAAAACCACACATCCCTCAAAATGACACATTTATGATATTGGTCGGCCTCCCACCCACTTCTGGTTCATCTTCCAAGTCGATTTGACATCCAAATCTCGGCTGAATCCGGTTGGGTGGTTGGTCAAATACCTAAGGGTGCCCTAAATGGCTCCTTGTTCACACTAAAAGTTGGTTGAATAATTCCTCAAAGTTATGCTATAAAAAGAAGCCATGGGTGCACTACATTTTCAAGGAATTCATTTGTATTGTTATGCTGCTGATATTCTCTTGGAGGATCCTCTTTCCTCATCAAGAGCCTGTTAGCACCATTTTAATTAGCCATTCATATCACCTCTATATTGGATGTTTTTTGGATTCTCTTATCCATTTCATTTTAGTTCCTCACTTGTAAGAAGAGATCAATATTTGGGGGTCCAAGAGCCCTCCCTTGGAGGAAGAGGGGACCCAAAGTCTCCCTTTCTCTTTGGCGTTTTCTTTCCACTAATATAATACTTTCCATTGGTGGAATGATTCTTGTTTGTTTCTTGTTCTAATGTCCTTATGCACTATAGTTTAATTGCTTTTATCCTTCTTAGTTTAATTCTTTGCTTATCTTTTATGCTTTACACTTCTAACTCTTTCCTCTACTGCTGTCTTGCCTAGCTGACCCAACTGGGATTGTAAGAACCCTTATTTTTCTCATTTAGGTGACAAAATAGGTGCAACAATGCCTTAGGAAATGGCATTGGTGCTGTCATAATGCAAGAAGGAAGGCCCCTAGCTTTTGAAAGTCGGCCACTCAAGGGAAAGGACTTACACAAACCCATTTATGAGAAGGAAATGATGGAAATACTACATGCATTGAAGAAATGGTGCCCTTACCTAATAGGTAGGCACTTCAAGGTCAAAACAGATCATGATAGTCTTAAATACTTCTTGGAACAAAGACTATCTTCAGAAGAACAACAAAAATGGGTGACAAAGATATTGGGTTATGATTTTGAAATCATCTATAAAAAAGGGAAGAAAAATGTTATGGCAGATGCACTCTCAAGAAATGATGAAGATGTTAAGGCCTTTCTTTGTGCTATCTTGATCATCCAACTCGATTGGATAATAGAAGCAAGGGATGAATGAAAGAATGAAGAAAATGTGTGGACTCTCATTCAAAGGTTGCAGTCGGATTCCAGTGCATCAGATACATTTACATGGAAAAATGATTCACTATGTTACAAAGATTGCTTATATATATGTAAGAACTCCCAACTCAAACAAAAGGTACTATTGGAATTGCACACCTCTCCAGTAGGAGGGTACCTAGAATTTTTGAAAACCTACCATAGGGTCAAGAAGGAATTTTTTGGGATGGACTTAAAATTGACGTTCAAAGGTTTATAACAGAATGTTTGGTTTTCCAACAAAATAAGGTGGAAACAATTAAGACCTCAGGTATTTTACAACCATTAGCCATCCCAAGTCAGCGTTGGGAGGAGGTTTCCATGGATTTCATCACAGGGTTACTGAAGTCTGAAGGAAAGAGTGTCATCATGGTGATTGTTGATAGACTGACCAAGTATGCACACTTTTGTGCACTCTCTCATCCCTTCAAGTCTAGTACAGTTGCCGCCACATTCATAGAGATAGTTCAAAAACTACATGGAATCCCAAAGATTATTGTAAGTGACAGAGATCCTATCTTCATTGGACATATTTTGATAGAATTATTTTCTTGTTTCGGTACTCAATTGGCTCATAGATCATCCTATCATCCTCAATCTGATGGACAAACTAAGATAGTGAACAAATGTTTGAAAGACTACCTTTGTTGCTTTGTCTTTGATAAACAAACACAATGGTTCAAATGGTTACCCTTGGCAGAATGGTGGTATAACACTTCCTTTCATATTGCAACAAAAATGACACCATTTATGGCACTCTATGGGTACCACCCTCCTTCCATCACTTCTTCTCTAAAATAAAAATTTAAGGTTCAAGCAGTGGAAGATCACATCGAGAATCAAAAAAACGTTTTCCAAATCTTAAAGGACAACCTGGCCATGGCACAAAATCACATGAAACAACAAGCAGATCAACATCGTAGTGAAAGAATTTTTGAATTAGGGGATTGGATATTTTTAAGACTACAACCATACAAACAAATGTCCCTCAAGCAAGCCAAGAAGGAAAATAAATTATCGCCAAAGTACTATGGTCCTTATAAGGTGTTGAAAAATATTGGTACTGTGGCATACAAATTGGAGTTGCCTGCATCCTCACGAGTACACCCATTTTTCCATGTTTCATGCTTAAAGAAGGTTATAGGTGACACGATCCCAGTTCAAACTATATTGCCAGAACTTGACGAGCAAGGAAAAATCATATTGGAGCCTGAAGCCATCACTGGCACAAGAATTCTCCCGCTGAGGAATAGATCCATTTCAGAGTATCTCATTAAGTGGAGGAAACTTCCTATTGAAGATTCCACTTGGGAAGATGATCCTTTTATATAGAAGCATCTAGAATTACTCAAGCGTTGCGGAAAACACTTGTCTGAAGGGGAGGTTCATGTTAAGCCCTAAATAGTGTCACATTACCCCTTAATTGGGGAATATTGCATTAGTAATGTTATTTCATTTATGTTGGCTTGGGTCCATTAGTTGTAATTGTACCTCCTAGTCTCCTATATATACCAAGGAGACATTTTCATTTGGAATCATCTTGTACTTGAACATTTGTGTGGTGTAAAAGGAGGTTTCCCCCTCGAAGAGGCTTATTATTTGAAATTTTCTCTTTTTCAAGGATTTGAGTACTTATTCTGAGGTTTTTCTATGCTATATTAATATTTGGCTCTTAACATTTTGGGTTTCCACAAGAAAAATCTTTGTGTAATGTTTGTATTTTCCATTGCATATTTTATGTTCTTTTACTGAAAATATGTTTGAAGTAAATATTGTACAAGGTTAAAATCTACATTTGGTATCAGAGCTTTGTTGGTTCAAGGGGGATTCCTTTGTGGTAAAGGGTTTGGCTTGGGACCGTGATAAGCCTTGTTACAATGGGAGATCTATGGTATTGATTTTTTAGGTAAAAAGAAATGGAGAGCGATTTGAAAATGGATATCGATAAGTTTAATGGGAAAATTTTTGAGCTATGGAAGATCAATATGGAATATCTTGGTGGACAGAGATCAGTGGATTGTGGTAGATCCAAGTACTGCACCTACATGAACTTCAACCAATGATTGAAAATTTTTGGATTGGAAGGCGAAGAGCACAATCTAACTCCGTCTCTCAGATTTAATATTACTAAATGTGTTAGAGGAAGCTACAACCAAGGATTTCTGGGATAAGTTGGGGAAGTTGTATCAGTCTAAGTCCCTAGTAAATAAACTATTCCTGAGAAATAAGTTGTATAACCCGAGGATGAGAGATGGAGACTCAGTGGCAGAGAATTTGAATGCCTTAAATACTGTGGTAAGTCAGTTAGTATCTGTTGAGATTGAAATTTCAGATGAAGATAAGTGTATCAATTTACTGTGTTCTTTACCAGACTCATGGAATAGTCTGGTTGTGTCCATAAGTAGTAATAAAACTACCTTAAAGTTTGATGAATTTCTCTCACCCTTGTTGTCGGAGGATATGGGACAACAGAAAATGGAAGGACAGAGCACATACACATTATTTGCAATAGGACACTCCCAGGAAAAAAATAGATCTAAGTTCTCAAGTGGAAGATCTGAGTCTAAGGGCAGATCTAAATCTCCTGGAAAATTTGTAAAGGTATGTTGGAGATGTGGAAAAGAAGGGCACTACAAGAAGTAGTGTAGATCCAAAGTTGAGAAAAAGAAGGGATCTGAAGAATCTCCTTCTACAGAAGAAAATACCTCTAAGGAAGAAGGAGGGGATGCGTTCCTGGCTTCTTCAAGCACACATTCAGATCATGAGGCATGGTCGGTTGACTTAGATGCATCCTTTCATATGACTCCCCACAGGGACTGGTTCTATGAATATGAAAGGTATGATGGAGGTAATGTTTTCCTAGGTGATGAATCGACAACCAAAATCATAGGTCGAGGAAAAGTCAGGTTGAGGCTCATATATGGAAGGATTAGAACACTACCCGGTGTTTTGCACATCCCAGAATTGGTCAGAAATTTGATTTTTGTAAGCAAAATGGGTGATGTAGGGGTAAAAGAAATATTTGAAAAGGAAACCTATAGGATGGTTCGAGGAGAAATGGTTTTTTTGAAGGGAGTTAGGTTTGGAACTTGTTAGGACCATATATTGTACCCTTTTTGCCCATATTTTTTTCCATGGTTATACCCTTCATCACCTATATTTAGACTTATATTTTCATTCCACTTGATCATTCCAAGGTACATAACGTCCTTTCTCATTACTACACGTTTAATTTGTTTTGCATGATATTTTACATTACTTTTGGTCTTAACCATTGATTAGAAGTGCATAAGTGTCTATATCTGCAGAATAGTATTCAAGACCGATGCTGAAACATAGAACCATCCAAGTTGATGCTGAAACACGGAAGCTGCTACACAGTCCGAGGATGCATATGCTGAAACACGAGGCAGCTACATGGTTCGAGGCAGATGCTGAAACACGGAGCTGTCACTCTGTTCAGATATGCAGATGCTGAGACACAGTAGAGACCGCCACGATGCTGAAACACGAGCCCTGACAGTTAGCAGTCAAGGCCGACATAGTCAAAGGGCGCAATTCACGTGGCCAAACAGCCCGCGAATTGCGATGCTGAAACAACATCAGCAGCTATGAGAAGGAGCTGTTACACCAGCCGTAACAGCAATGCCTCGTCAGCTCCTGTATTAGCATTCGGTTGCATGAGAATAGGACACCCTATGCTGATTTAGAAAGAAGATCCGATTTAGTGTAGGATCTAGATCTGCCTTGTAATGATTGTAACAATGGGATTTCTCTTTTAATTCAAAGGAAATCACCATTCGAAGAACCAATTTTTCATGTACTAAAAACTTCAGAGAAGCGGGACGTGTTCGATCCTTTCATTTTG
>JASDQU010010367.1:103211-120036 GCA_032191745.1 Picea mariana | reverse complement strand
AGACAATATTTATTCTGTTATATCTCCCAAGTTTCGGCCCTTCTGGGTATGAAACTTTCCTTTAGGTAGTTCTCTGATATTTCTTCTCTGCAATGCCATAGGTCTGATCAAAATTGGATGTGCCAAGTGGAATTTACGGTAACTTCCTCTATAATTTTGTCCTTCCAAGTAGAGAGAGAGATTTCTTGTAGTTTTCCCTTGTTGTTAAACCACTCAATAATAGTCCTGGAGTCCTCGAGTATCTGGAGGGTTTCAATATGAAGTCTAGATGCCAAGTATAGCATGGCCCAAGCACCCAATAATTCTTCCCTGGTGTTACACATTATTTTGGTCACTCTAATGATGACCCCATAGGCATGTGTTCAGGATTCCAAAACAATATTTCACATGAGGAAAATAGTTGAGGTCTTCCCCTACAAGGCACATTTTTAGAATGATGTCGCAGGCTGATAGTGGTACATAATGCGGAAATCAAGGATTTTCATAGGCTTCTCTATGCCTAGCCTGCGGGATTTTCGCATGCTGCTATATAGGCAGGGTGCAACGATGCTTGAAGCTAAGGAAAGGAAGAATTTTCACGAAGTTTCTAGAAGGACAGTCTTCTAGAATGTGAGGTGGCATCCATATGGCTGTGATCTTACTGGTTTTCTGATTTGGTGGGATCATCCTCATCCTAGTAACCACTTCATCTTCTTCTATATAATAATGGATTTCTCATAGAAAAGGTTAAGCAAGGTCAAGCAAGAATCCTGATACAATTGATGCTTGAGGCCTCCATTTGTCCATCAAGCTTTGTGGATTATCTTCATGCAAATTCAAAGCAAGTGTATGTTTTTGTTGGAACAAAGGACCACCAAAAGGGAACTTGTGACATCAAGGCACTCTGGTTGTATCTCCCACTTTTACTTAATATGATACAACGACATGTCTCTTTCCAATAAAATCATTAGTATTTTATTACATGACTCCTAGATCACATGTTTAGGTTTCCATTGAATCTATAATTGTTGCTTTCACTTTGGTTGGTTTGTGTTATTGCAGATCTGATCTCATAAGAGCATCGGAGAAAATAAAGGACAAAGATATATAAGGAAGCGATATATAGAGGTATGTCCAATGCTCCTTCTTTGACGATAAATTCAATGGTAGAAACCTAGGGAAAGTGTCATGTCCTGTCTTGTTTTGTTCTAGATTTAGGTGGATCTAGGGAGATTAGTTTATGTCTGCATTCACTGATTTATCCAATAATAAAATTGGAAATAAACTAATCTACCTAGATCCACTTGGATCTAGAACAAAAAAAGACAGGACATGATGCTTTCCCTTATTTATCCAATAACACCTGGTGTTGATGCCTGAGCCACAATTGAAGGTCCATTTATAGAAAGAGTTTTTTGTAATTCTGATCAACCCTCCTGCACCACTCTAATCTCCATTAGATTGCACTGCTCCATCGAACCAACTTGTTGGGAAGTCCTCTAAGTCATGGACCTTCTTGTTGTTCTATAGTCTTGTCTGGTTAGAGTGAAGCTCTTATTTTGTAATCTTATTACCATTTGTTAAAAAAACAATATAAATATGTAAAACCATGATCTGTTATAAAATAAACTTTATGTTAAAACAAACACTTTAATCAAATATGTAAATCATGATGATAATGCACTAACCCAGTTGTAATTTTTTAAAATTAAAATAATACTCAAAATATTTAAGCAACCATATCACCATAATGATGCACTAACCCAAATGCATATTTTCCTAATTAAAATAACTATCAGATTTTTCTTTTACACCATATCAACAATATTTTCAAAATCTTTGAAAAGATGTGGGTATTCTATCTACATTGCATGCTCATGATTGCAAGTAGCATCTTCAAGACTGTACCAAGTCCATTGGACCTTTACAAGCCCTATGGATCAATTCCATAACTGTTTGATTTTACGGTCCATAATGCATACCAGATGCACTTGGATAGTGCCTTCTTCCTCCAACTGAATCACATTCCAATCAAATACATGATTTGAATCAGTTATATATTTCTTGAGCAATGATACATGGAATACATTATGAACAAACATAGATGCAAGAAATCAAACCATATAAGCTACTAAATCAATCCTATCTAGGATTTCAAATGGTCCACAATATCTAGCTGCCAACTTGGAATAGTTTCCCAACTTCAGTGAACTTATGTTGGCCTTATCCTTCAAGAATACAGATCACCCGCTTTAAATTCCCTGTGAGTTCTACCCTTGTCAACATAGCTTTTGTTCTTGTCTTGGGAAACCTTTAAATTTTGTTTAATCCTCAACATTTTATATTCAATTTCTTTGAGAAATCCTGGCCCAATCACTGCCTTATCAATTGGATTGTCCCAGCTTACAAGAGTGTTGCACTTTATGCCATAAAGTGATTCAAATGGGCTCATATTCATAGATGCTTGGTACACATTATTGTAAGAAAACTCTACCAAGTGTAGATAGTCTTCCCACTTTGATTTTTTTTCCATCGCATACATTCTTAACATGTCTTCTATCATTTGGTTTTCCCTCTCTATCTTCCCATCAGACTCGGGATGATAGGTTGTACTAAAGTACAGATTGGTTCTGAACCCCTTGAATATTCCCTTCCAAAATTTTGAGGTGAATTTTGGGTCTCTATCAGACACAGTTGTCTTGGGAATACCATGCAATCAGGCCACTTCCCTCATATTCATATCAACAACAATGGTTTCTTTGTGATTAGTCTTCAATGGAATAAAATGGGCATCCTTGGTAAGCTTGTCCACCACTACCATGATAGAATCATGATGCTTTCTTGTCCTTGACAATTTGGTGATGAAATCCATTGTCACTGCTTCCCAATTCCACTCAGGAATGGGAAATAGATGCAGCAACCTAGTTGGGTGTCTATGCTCAGCCTTGACCCTTTGACACTCCATACATCTGGCAATGTACTCAATAATTTATTTCTTCATACCTAGCCAATAATATTGGCTCCTGACTGCTGACACTGTTTTCTAATATCTTAGGTGTTAGCATAAGGCACATTATGCATGTTAGGTAGCTAGAGAGGTAGTGGGGGCCCCCAAAGGGTACATAATGATAATAGTGGAGGTCATTCAATGTAAGGTGGACTAGATCCACTATATTATTAAATAAGGCCCACTATGATAGTTAGATATAATAAATGGGTAGTTATATATAAGAAATGTAAGATGACTTCTTAGAAGGTTCTACTTCTAGAAATTCTTCCTCTAGAGTTTTCTTAGGTGATGGTAGCACTAAATAAGGGGTTCAAAAAATGTAATGGTGGGAAGAGAATTATTGTGTTTGGAGCAGTAGCTCAATAGGAGGATGCCCCCTCGAAGAGGAATGTGAACATGAGAGGATCCCTTCCATAATAGGATCCATTATATGGTGTTTCCCTACCTCAAGGATTTTGATATAATAAAGTGTGGTTCTTCTATATTGTTCTATGAATATTTTTGGTGTTTATGCATGCAAATATTTGGTTATTAACAAGTGGTATCATAGCAATTTCCTTGGTAGGAAGTGTGGGCAAATATTTTTATTTTTTGTAGATTAATTTTTTTGGAAAAAAAACGAGGGCCGCCACATTTTGGACGGTTTATATAGGTTTTGGTGAAAAATTTTCAAATTTTGGTTGTATATATGATTTCTTATAAAAAAACAACCAATTTAAAAAGAATCATCAGAAACGGAATCCGAGAAGTCAAGTTATTTGCATTTTAAAATCTGTAATTTTCAGGGTTTTTTTCCGTGGACGACCGCGTGATTTTTCTTATTTTTGTAGCATCTGAGGCTGAATTTTTCAAAAAAAAATTGCATATCTGAGTTCCTCTCACAATTCACCCAATTTGAAAAAAAAAATTGTCCAAATCAAAGCTCTGGAAGTGAAGATATCACTGATTTAAAATCAATTATTGTTTTGGGTTTTTTGTGATGGCGTCGGGACTACAAAGTTCATAACTTTTCATAGGGTGCTCATATTGTTACAAGATCAATTCCATTGAATAAATTATTTTAATATCTTTCTTTTGGTATATTTTATGTGGTGTTTCCAATGGCTATTTCCTCTCAAACCCTCGAAGAAATTCTAAGATGACTGAAACATTCAACGTCCACTTGTATGACACATTGCATGACTTTGTAGATGGCCTCATAGACGGAATCAATGATAGTCTTAGTAGTATTCAAGATTCATTGGATAGAATGCAGGAGATATTTCTTATGGCAGACATCATGGATGAATATAATCAAGAAATATATGCTTGGTATGATTTTGAGGCCGATTGTGATGATTGGTATATGGATAGTTTTCATTTTTGCGATTACAACCACTTTCGTATTTTATTTGATGACTCTACTCCACCTTATGTAGAGCACATCAATGTGACACATCACGATCTAGTTATGATTACTAGTGTCCAGCCTACACATTTTACAATGGTATTGTTCTTCCAGATTAAGCTTTGACCCTTTCCCACTATGTAGATGGATATTCTTACTTGGATCCACATGATAGGTTTCATTATTGGGAGAATCATTTTCAGTTGGTTATTGGGTTCCAATATCTTTCGTGTGGGGTTCACATGAACAATTGGACATGGTACCCTGGTTTACAATGGCGGTTGGACTACTTTAGCATGGTGGCTTCCATTTCTCAATGGGACCCTGGTTCTCTATTCTACTTCATCACTATGGTACACACTTATCCATGGGAACCTATTTCTCTAGTCTACTTCAGCACTATGGTCCACACTTATCCATGGGATCCTGGTATATGGTTGTACATCAAGTGTTGAGGACAACGCTTTCATAAAGGGGATGGAATGTTAGGTAGCTAGAGAGGTATTGGGGGAGCCCAAAGGGCCCATAATGATAATAGTGGAGGCCATTCAATTTAAGGTGGATGAGGTCCACTATATTATTAAATAAGGCCCACTATGATAGTTAGACATAATAAATGGGTAGTTATATATAATAAATGTAAGAGGACTTCTTAGAAGGTTCTACTTCTAGAAGATTCCTCCTCTAGAATGTTCTTAGGTGATGGTAGCACTATATAATGGGGTTCAAATAATGTAATGGGAGGAAGAGAATTATTGTATTTGGAGTAGTAGCTCAATAGGAGGATACCCCCTCAAAGAGGCAAGTGAACAGGAGAGGATCCCTTTCATAATAGGATCCATTCTATGGTGTTTCCCTACCTCAAGGGTTTTGATATAATAAAGTGTGGTTCTTCTATATTGTTCTCTAAAACTTTGTGGAGTTTCTGCATGAAAGTATTTGGTTCTTAACAATGCATCTCCTTCAAGATCATACTTTTCAATTCCAGAGAATTGGGTATAAAAATTTTGTTCCTGTACAGGATAATTCCATCATCTCCCAATTTATAATCTTCGATTATCTGTTGCATTTTACCTTGCTACAATTTTGTTACCATCTCCATGCACTGAAAATCTACTTTTGCAGCCTCATAAATTCTACCTTTAAGATCTATTTGGAACATGCTAATGGTTGTAGCATATAACTCATGCACTCTCCTATTGAGTGCATTAGCCACCTTGTTCTCCCTTCCTTTGATGTGCCTGATATCAAAGTCATACTCATAGAGGAATTCCAACCATCTTCTTTGTCTGGAATTTAAAGTTGTTTGATCAAAGAAATACCTCAGACCATTATGGTCTTTCCTCAGTTCAATTTATTTCCCATGAGGTAGTGCCTCCACTTCTTTAAGGCATGTACTATGGCTGAAACTCCAAATCATGAGTAGCATAGAGCCTTTCATGCTCCTTCAACTTTATGGATTCAAAACATACTACCAAACCATTCTGAATGAGGACTCCTCCAAGTCCCTCTTTTCATGCATCTATGCAAACCATGACGTCCTTATTAGGATCTTCAATTCTTAGAATCATAGCATTGGTTAACAAGTGCTTCAATTGCTGGAAGTTCTTTTCACATTCCACTACCCATTGAAACTTCACTCCATTCCTTTGTAAGGAAGTGATTGGGTGAGAAATCCTTCAAAACCTTGCAATGAATATTCTGTAGTAGCCATCTAGACCCATTAAGGATCTAACTTATGTCACATTCTTGGGTCTTGGGCATCCTCTAATGGCCTCAATATTTTCAGGATCCACTACTATCCCTTCTTTGGATATAATATGCCCCAAATAATGAATTTGGTTCTAATAAAATGGGCACTTGATCAATTTGGCGTACAAATGATGTTGTATTAACACTTGCAACACCATACTCAAGTGAGGCTCATGTTCTTCTTCTATTTTGGAATATACAAGGATGACATCCAAAAAGACAATGACAAACTTGCCTAAGTACTCTCGAAAAACATCATTCATCAAACACATGAAAACAATTGGTGCATTTGATAACCCAAATGGAACCACTATAAACTCATAGTGACCATACCTTGTTCTGAAGGCAACTTTGTTTATGTCTTCATCTCTGATTCTTACTTGATGATATCCAGATCTGAGATCAGTTTTTGAGAATATCCTTGCATCCTTCTACTGATGGAAGAGATAATCAATCGTTGGCAAATAATACTTGTTATTCATAGTTACTTTATTTAGTTTCCTGAAATCAATACACAATCTCAAGGTCCCATCTTTCTTCTTCACAAATAACACTGGGGCACCTCAAGGTGACACACTTGGGCATATGTACCCCTTATTCAATATATCTTCAAGCTGCATTTGCAACTCATTCAGCTTTGGTGTACTCATTTTGTAGGGAGTCTTTGAGACTGGAGCTTCTCCAGGCATCAAATTTATATAGAAATCAATATATCTCTTTGGGGGGTAGTCATAGTATCTCCTTAAACACATCCTCAAACTCTTTTAGGACTGCTTGATCTTCTAGATCTGGCACCCTATACTTAGGTGTTTCCTCCATATGAGCTGCAAACACTTGGAAACCCTTCATATAACACTTCCTCAAATGCATTGCTGATATTTCTTGGACAATGAATGCCCTAGGAATTCCTTGGGCTGCTCTTGAGTTTCCTTCCTCATCTAGGTAAGTGACTGCCTTATTACGACAATCTAAGATGGAATGGTGTTGGTCCAAACGATCCATATCAATTAGAAAATTATATGAACATAAAGGAAAGATGTTCATATCCGCCTTGGTATTCATCCCATTCATGCCCAATGGACATGACTTAACCAACTCAATAACCTTTCTCTTGGCTCCTATAGCTAGCTACACCAGCCAAGATTTCTCATGCTTTCATCTTGGAAATTGAAATCTTTCCACTACCTTAGGATCTATATAGTTGTGACTAGTCCCTGAATCAATTAAAATAGTAAAGGCATGGTTATTGATCATACCTTCTACTTAAATCATGTGTGATTGAAACTCTACTTGCTTGTTGTCGAGGGATGCATAGATCCTTGGCACACTTCTTCCCATTTCCTCCATTGTTTCTGCTTGGTGAACATTGTGGAGAGATCTCACTTTTTCAACTTTGTGAGGATAATACCTATACTTAGGATCTCCTTTACAACCCAAACATTACATCAGTGGTTGCCTTGGACTTTTCCCATCTACCTCAACCATCTTGGGCTCTTTAAAAACTAGTTTTCCCTGAGGATTATTCCTAAAGAATGATGGCTTTCTCCCCTTCTTCCTTAGTTCTCTGTTAAACTTCTTGTCCTCCTAAGCCTTCTGGAAGGTAGGATTTCCTTTTTACTGATCATACACGCACTTATCTCTTCTTATGGTTTCTTCCAAAGTTTTAATACCATCATACTGAATCTTGTCACTAATGAAAGATGGTAGTCCACTCAGATATCTTTGGATATTAACTGTCTCATCTTTGATGAAGGAGACATACTTCAATAGTTCTAGGAATCTCCTTTCATACTCATGAATTGTCATGCTTCCCAGCTTGAGTTCAAAGAAATCTGTCATCTTTTTGTCTTAAGACCTCTTGGTCATGTATTTCTTCTCAAAGTACTTCTTTGATTCTTTCCACGTCACATTTTTTTCTTTGATGTACTATACTTTCATAAGTTGATCCCACCACATAAATACCTTTCCTTTCAAATGATAGATGACAATTCTTCCCTCTGCATGAGAAAAATATTTATGTAATTGGAAGTACTTTCTCATGCCTAGAAACTATGTCTCAACATCTTCATCCTTTTTGTGCTCTCCATCAAAAGTAGGAGGTTTGATCTTATTCATTTCTCTTTTCAACTCATCCACCCCAGACCTCCTATGCTTTCTAGGAGGGGATGGTCTTGAGCTACTGTGTTCTCTCCCATGGGAATGCTTTTGGGAGTGATCGTGATGTCTACTACCACTCCTTGATCTTTCTTTTTTCTCAGGGGCCTTGTGGCTTCCTGACTTACTGGAGCCACTCTCATTGTCTAACATTTTCTCAATTTTGTCCAGGATTTTCATTAAATTCATGTTGAAGTCTTCCTGCTGCTCTTTGGCCTTCATAATCCTTTCATTATCATCTTTGTGACTCTGGACATCTGTCTGCAATTTTCTAATGGTCTCCACCATATTTATGTCTTCATCCTTAGTTGGTTCCTTCAATTCCCAGATGGATATTCATTCCTCTAACCTCATCTTGCTTATTGTAAGCCTCTTGTGCATCCTCTATCTCTCTGTAATCCAGGAATATTTTGTTATGCTTTGGAAGCTGAAAACTCTGCAAAAGTGTGCAACCCACATAATTCTTGTCAAGCTAACTGTCTGAACAAAACCATGAAAACATGTGCAATTCTAGTTTATAAATGATAATAATTATTTCTATTGATTTTATGTGAAATTTTGTTGTCCATAAACAATTTCTGGGTGAACAGTTGTACTCTATTGTTCCAAACCTTTCCAACGACTGCTCCCTTTCTCAAATCTGAGTTTTGAGTAGGAAGTTATGACTATTTGAGCAATGACGCTTCCTAGAAGGTGATCTATGTTCAACTATTCTTAATTCTCATAGCTGAATTGGATTTTGGATCCATGCTAGATCCTCTCTTCATATTTACATCCTTTTCCTTACTTCTTTGGATGCAAGTTTGTTCAATTAGGGACCCCATGAGCTCCTTCTCTAATCCCTTCTTTGTTTCAAACATAATTTTCGAGCACAAGCCCCTTTTCTTTAGCCCCCGAACACATGTGACCAAGGTTGTGACCCGATGCTATCTGATAAGCACTTATGCAGATCCTTGAGAGATTCAGGGCTCTAGAACTCTATCTTTAGAAGGATGTAATCAACCCTAATCTAGAAGATCAAAATTATCTATCACTTTTGACAAGTGTAAAGAAAAAAATAAGCAATTCTCATGAGTTCCATATTGAATCTTGGTGTTGGTCAATTCCTAAAACACCATGGGATGAAAGAGTTTGTCACCTGTGACACTAATAAGGTTGAATATGAAGAAAAATTTCTCTTAGATTGTCCATCCTATACCCAGATTGGATCTTAGTTTCAAAATAGTTGTCACACTACGAACCTTCCTAACCTTTAACTCAATAAAACTATGGTGATATTGGAAAGATTCTCTAAGGTATGATAGACCAATTCGGTCTTAGTGGACGTTAATCATCATCATCATCATCGTAATCATAAATTTATTGAACTTTATTAATTAATGAAACTTTTATACTTTATTATTATTTTTTAAATTTTTATACCTAGGGGCATCTAAGCCATCAAAATCACTCGGGGATTGGCTATAATTTTTTGTGTCTCCTCCCAACTAAACTCATCCTAAGGGCATTGAACTCAGGTCATCTAACAAAAGAAACCCACACCTTAACCATTGAGCTAGCCGAAATTGACATACTTTATTGAAATTTAATTGTAGAACTTTAATACTTTATTAAAATTTATTACATATGCCTTCTCTCATTTATATAAGTCAAATTAGGTGGATTTAGTTTTACTTTGGTGGGTGATTTTATATTTTTTATTAATCATTAAGTGTTTCCAATATGGAAATTGTCTCAATGCTTTTCACAAGGAAATATATATTAAATATGAAAATCATTATATATATATATTGTTTCTAAATGTTTTATTATATTTTAATAGTTAAATGATCACTTAGAGGAGGTCCCCTTATCCTACAAACATGAGAGTGGCATGCATCAATTTAGAGTTGACTTAAGTCTATTTTTAAAATAAATTATTATTATTATTATTTATATTATTTTTCCTATACATACTATTATAGGTTAATGCTTATCCATATTTACCCATTAAAAATATTTTTAATATTGCAATTTCAAATATCCACTTTTTTAACACAGAATTTCAAATTTTTATTGTGTAACCTTATTACTAAACAAACAGTATAATAAAACCATGATACATTATAAAATAAACTTTATGTTAATCATACCTTTATCACCCTTCGTTTATGAGATATAATCCAGAGGGGGGTAGGGTATGTATATCTTCGTAGACTTTACCAATCAAATCGCTGGGCGGAGGGAGGTCCCTTGTCCCACAAACAAAGGGGTCTCATACACCAATTTGGTATACTGGCTTGGCCGTGACCTTAAAAATAGATTATTATTATTATTATTATATTTCTTAAAACAAACACTTTAAGCAAATATGTAAATCATGATGATAATGCGCGTGATAATGCACGAACCCAAATGTAATTTTTAAAAATTAAAATAAGTAACACTCAAAATATTTAAGCAACTATATCACTATAATGATACACTAACCCAAACGCAGATTTTTCTAATTAAAATAACTAGTCAAAATATTTAATTAGAATAACTAAAAGTCAAAATTTGCTTAACATCACTATGCAGAGAGAATACACTGAAAAGACAAGGTACTAACGCAGAGGACAAAAGCGCAAACAGTTGAAATTTACATCTGAAATTATTTAAGTATTCTTGACAAAGATTCTTTAGGGACAAAATATATCTTTTGGCACTAAGAAAAACTAAACCTGAATCCCAACCAAAGAATGAACGGTCATCGTCGAACACACGATCCCAGCTAAGGAAATGCCAGCATAAACCATTAAATGCTTTTGTATACACTGGATCGAGATCAACGAAATAATGCTCTTTAGGTGAGGTTGACCTGTCCTGCCGATTACCAGCACATGGTATTTTAATAGTTGTTTATGGCAGCGACATTTCATACAGGATTTTCCATTGTTAATGATGTCTTTACTTTTACTGGTACCATAACGCTGTATAAATTGTTTAAAACTCTACTATTGATGATCGTGTTACAAGAGACTCGAACATCATTGGTTAACACAAAAATACATCTCTTTAAATAAAACTCATGAGGATAGTCAACCATGAGTCAGAATAAATAAAACTTAATTTTAATTCGTTATTACACCACCCAAGCACAAATAATTTGTAACTATAAACAATCTTTCCGATGGCATTTTTCCAGTCTTTTCTAGATATTTAATTCATGTACTAAACAAAAAAATTCATAATTAGTTTACATACCATTTATCTAAAATTTATTAGTAAAATTTCTGAGTAGAATACAATATCCTTACACTTCCAGCATTAGGAATGAATATAATTTAATAGAAACATCATTGTTGTACACTGATCCTCATGATCATTACATTGTGCTTAACATTAATTTTACATATTACACAAAATGCAATTTCCAAATGTTGTGATCGAAAGATGAAGTTGTGCAGATGATCCTCAACTGAACTTGCGTGATGTCCCTCCTTCGCCTTGCTAAACCAGGGACTACACCAGTACCTCCCACTCCTCCTTCCACTCCACTAAAGATCCATAAATTAACCAGGGCAAAAATGGTTGAATGCCAACTCAAAGGCCTTTATTATAATTGCGATGAAAAATATTTTCCTGGGCACAAGTGTAAGGAACAAAATATTTTTATGGCCATCTCCAAGGATGTTTCGAAAGATGATGTCGAGATCCCCCTGTGGTAGAGTCACCTGAACCCACTGACATGACCCCACCCTCCAACCCTCCCGAGGTTGAACTGGTTATTTCCATGAATTCTCTCAATGGATTCTATGCTCCCCAAATCTTTAAGCTAATTGATTACATTAATCATAGGAAGATCATCATCCTTGTTGACAGTGGAAGCACCCATAATTTTATTCATTGTCGCATTTCCCAAGAAACTAATTGCTATATCCGTGCCATCAATAATTTTCAAAACATGATTTCTAATGGCGGGTCCATGAAATGTGGGGTGCGTTGTGAAAATGTGTGTCTCCAAATTGGTGAGTACCACATGAAATCTCATATGTTTTCTATCGACATGGTCAGTTGTGACATTGTGTTGGGTGAAAAATGGATAAGTAATATGAGTCCCATTCTCATGGAATTTAAGGAATTAACCATGTTATTCAACCAAGAGGGCCAACAATATAAGTTCCAAGGCATCACCTCTAGTTCCCCAGAGATCATCAGTTCCCATCGCATGGAAAAACTCCTCAAAAAAGGTCATTCTGGCATTATTTCACAACTCCATGCCATCCACGCCACTTATAAACCCTCTATGCCGCAGGACTTCCAATCCATCCTCTCTAAATACCAAGTTTTTTCCACTCCCCAGGGACTTCCTCCTTCCCATGGTGTTCATGATCATTTTATTCCCCTTGTCCTCGACAACCTTCCTCCCAATGTTAGTCCTTATCGTCATCCATTTTCCCAAAAAAAATAAATTGAAAAAATTGTTGCATGTGCTCTGAATTTTGCACCCTAAAAAACTCACCATCACAGACAAATTTCTCATTCCTATCATTGACGACCTCTTGGATGAATTGAGCAGTGCCAAGTTCTTTACTAAACTTGATCTTCGTTCTAGCTACCACCAGATGTGTATGAACGAGGAAGACATTCCTAAGACTGCATTTCGAACTCATGAGGGCCACTATGAGTTTTTAGCCATGCCCTTTGTCTTTTATAATGCTCCCTCCACTTTAGAAACAATCTAAATGTTCTTTTGACACCTCAAAAGTGGAGTACTTGGTTCATATTGTTGGCAAGGCATGCGTCAGGGTGGATCCTAAAAATATTGAAGTGATGCAGGATTGGCCTCGACCAAATACTCTCAAAATGTTGCGTGGATTTCTGGGTTTAACATACTATTATCACAATTCTGTTAAGAATTATGGAAATATTGTGGCATCTTTCACTTCTCTCTTTAAAAATAATTCTTTCACTTGGACTCCCACAACTGATCAAGCCTTTCAAATCTTGAAGGTGGCCATGTGCACCACTCTAGTCCTGGCCCTTCCTGATTTCACAAAGACCTTTGTCCTACAATGTGATGCTTCAGGGAGAGGAATTCGAGTAGTCCTTATGCAAGATGGTCGGCCTTTGGCCTTTACCAACAAACAACCATCAAAGTGACATTTGGGCCAATCAATCTATAAAAAGGAATTTTTGGCTATTCTCCATGCAGTGCATCTTTGGTTCCCTTATCTATTGGGGAAACTCTTCCAAATTAAGACAGATCATCAAATCCTCAAGTATTTTTTGGAACAATGGCCTTCCTCGAAGAAACAAAAATGGGTGACTAAGCTCTTTGGATATGATTATGAAATCATTTACAAGAAAGGAAAAGACAATGTGGTTGTTGATGCACTTTCAAGAAAATATGAATATGAAGGGTCCATTTTTTTCCTCTCATTCATTGTATCGATTTGGCTCCAAATTGTTCACCGGGAATGGCTATAAGATCCCAAAATTTTTCATATTATCCAACAATTGCAAGCCAATTATTCAGTTTCCCCGAGGTACTCTTGGCACAATGATGAGTTTCGCTATAAAGGCCATTTGTATTTAAGTAAACAATCACAACTTAAATCCATGGTACTTTCTGAGCTTCATGCTACACCCACAACTAGGCACTCAGGGTTTACCAAAACCTATGATAGGGTCAAACATT
This sequence comes from Picea mariana, assembly GCA_032191745.1. Lineage (NCBI taxonomy): Eukaryota > Viridiplantae > Streptophyta > Pinopsida > Pinales > Pinaceae > Picea > Picea mariana. The sequence goes on along the minus strand of JASDQU010010367.1, from coordinate 106,092 downwards.
CTTTTTTCTGGGATGGTATGAAACATGACGTTCACAATTCTGTGGTAGAATCTGATGTTTGTCAACAACAAGGGAGAAACAGTGAAAGCTCCTGACACACTACAACTACTTATGATTCCACATGCTCTTTGGAGGGACATCTCTATGGATTTTATTGTGGTCTTACCTAAATCGGATAATAAATCAGTCATCATGGTGGTCATTGATCATTTTTCCAAGTATGCTCATTTTTGTGCTCTTCAACACCCATTTACCACCTCCATAGTGGCTCAAATTTTCATGGATTAGGTCTTTAAGATTCATGGCATGCCTCATTCTATTTCACCAACAATTTTTCCCAAAAACTAATCAAGCTACAGGGAACTCAATTGCATCTCAGCACATCTTATCATCCCCAGACTGATGGTCAAACTGAAGTTGTCAACAAGTGTTTGGAAACAACGGAAAGGAAAAATCAGTGGGCTCAATGGTTACCACTAGCTTAATGGTGGTACAACACTTCTTACCATACAACTACTCACATGACTCCTTTTGATGTTAGCCTTTTTCTCATATACAATCATTAAGTCTTAGTATACCACCTTTTTATATTTACATACTAGGATATAGTTGTTATCCTAAGTGTGTTTCTAGATTCTTATATTGTCTCCTCCTACCTTATCTCCTGATGAGATGTCAATGTGAGAACAATTGAGGTGGTTTCATTATTGTATTATATATTTGTATCATTAAGATGAATACAATGTTAAGAATTATGGCTTGAGGCCTTTTCCGTCAATCTTCTTGTCCTAATATTCTTATGCTCAATTTCTTTAATTGTAGCTATGGTGATGCTCATTTGGAGATTATGTGAATATTTTTTTTGAATTTAATCGTATTGAACATTGGGTGTAAGTTCGGCTCCATTCAAAGAGCAGATCTGAGTTTGTAATGAAAGGTGAGAATACTAAGTTTCACAATTGTGATCCATGAACCATTCTAATATGGATTCACTAGTATTGATCGATGGTGCGGTGAGCGTGGATCGATGGTGAGGTGCAACGAGAGCATCCAGTGAAAGAGGAGCTTGAAAATCCACGATGTCCCAGCAAGACAAGATTTGATATGCACAGATTCGAACTTGAGGCTGCAGAAACGTTTAACAGAGACCAAGAGGAGGGATACCGGTAAGGAGATCGCGCAAGGAAAATTTCCCTCGTGTAGTTGCTCTGTCTACATACAGAAGTGAAGAGATCCACGGATCGTGGGTGTGTCTCTTGCAGATTTGGATTATGTCTATTTCAGGTGGATCGTGTGCCTCTGTAACAGTTTTTCAAAATCAGATCTGAATCGATGTTGGTGCATTTGCAAGCGAAAAATTGTACATGGATCTGATTGCCTTGGAACTGTTCAATGTGCAAGCCAAGCACTGGAATTACAAATAGATCAAGACGCGAGAGTCAATATATTGATCTGACGAGGGAGGATGGATCTGCGAAACAAAATATGCATCGGCTATTTTGGGCGCTCTGAGCACATTCGAGATCGTGATAAGATGTGACTAGGAATGGATTACATTGGAGGTGAATGATTTTTAATTTTTAATTAATCATTGATTGTTTCCAATATGAAAATTTCCTCAATGTTTTTCATTATATATGAAAATCATTATATATTGTTTATATATATATATATATATATATATATATATATTAAATGGTTGGTGAAAGGAGGTCCCCTTCTCCTGCAAACATGAGAGTCTAATACACCACTTTAGTATTTACTTAATTCTAATTTAAAAAATGAACTATTATTTTTATTACTTTTCCCATATAATATAAAGTTAAAGTTAATGCTTATCCATAATTTTAAAAATAAATTATTATTTTTATTATTTTTCCTATATAATATATAATATATAAAATTAATATTTATTACTTAAAAATCTTTTTAATGTTGAAATTTCAAATATTCACTTTCTTACACAGAACTTTCTTACACAGAATTTAAAGCTCAAATGATCAAGTTTTTATTATGTAACCTTATTACTATTTGTTAGACAAACAGTATAAATATGTAAAACCATGATGCATTATAAAATAAACTTTATGTTAATCATACCTTTATTACCATTCGTTTATGAGATATATTTCATAAAACAAACACTTTAAGCAAATATGTAAATCATGATGAGAATGCACTAACCCAATTGTAATTTTTTTAAATTAAAATAAGTAACACTCAAAATATTTAAGCAACTATATCACCATAATGATGCACTAACCCAAATGCAGATTTTTCTAATTAAAATAACTATCAGTCAAAATATTTAATTAGAATAACTAAAAGTCCAAATTTGTTTAACATAACTATGCAGCTAGAATACACTGCAAAGACAAAGTACTAGCTTAGAGGACAAAAGCGCAAACAATTGAAATTTATATACGAAATTATTTGACTATTCTTGAGAAAGATTCTTTAGGGACAAAAGATGTGTTTTGGCACTAAGCAAAACTAAACGTAAATCCCAGCCAAAGAGTGAACGGACATCGTCGAACAAACGATCCCAGCTAAGGAAATGCCAGCATAAACCATTAAATGCTTCTGTATACACTGGATCGGGATCAACAGAATAATCTTCTTTACGTGAGGTTGACGCGTCCTGCCGATTACCAGCACATGGTATTTTAGTAGCTGTTTCTGGCAGCGGCATTTCATACAGGATTTGCTCATTGTTAATGATGGCTTTACTTTTACTGGTACCATAACGCTCTGTAAATTGTTTAAAACTCTGACCTAATATGATAATCTTGTTCAACTTTGCTGGTGTCCAATTTGCCTCCAATAAATTGATACATTGGAACATTTGGGAGCAGGGCATGAAAAATAGTGTGGGCCTGTC
>JASDQU010010367.1:60262-75240 GCA_032191745.1 Picea mariana | reverse complement strand
CAATTCTTTGTACTCTAACCTTGTTGGGGACATGCATTAAGACGACAAGGAGAAGACCGCTTTGATACCATTGATCCGGATTTTATGAGTAGAACAAAATGACTACAGATTATTAATAGATGCTTAAAACAAAATAATAGAGATACAGTAAAACCGGTTTTCTATTCAACAAGAAAATAAGCTGAAACTGTAAAATGCAGTGGAAAACAAGCTTGCTGGAATGGTGGCGACTTATCTCTGAGAAGAGATGTGACAACTGTGCTCATTCACAAGAAGATGATTACAATGAGGCTCTGAAGGCCTTTTTACAATAAACAGGAGTGTCAAAAATCCTAAACATCCAAAAACCTAACCCTAGGAGTTGAAGCGCCAAAAGTCATGTGGGCCCCGTTTGGGTAAGTCAGTACATCAACTTCCCGAGGTCGTAACTTTTGCATACCATCTCCGTTTTAGGCGCACGATAGCCCGTTGGAAATATCTATCCGAGGAATACAACTGTTGATGAAAATTTCATGATGGATCTTTTTGATTGGTAGATACCCAAAAAAATGTCGTTTAGGGCCTCAAAACGGCTCCGAAAGTTCAAGACCCGAAAAACTGCTAAAAATAGTAAATTACCAAAATTGCCAGAAATTTGTTTTGAGCTAGCTGGAAAAGGTGGGTGGCCACTGATATCCACCTATATTACAATCACTTCGAATTTGAATACCACTTCTAGTCGATCCACCTCGACTAGAATTTCACTGCAAAGAATATAACAACCCAACATTCTCCCGCTTGTTGTCTTCTTTGTTGAAATTAAGAGATTCCTAAACTTTTGTTCATAGACCTAGGGTAGTAATTTCCATTGCATATTTTCACCAAGATAACTTCACAACACTCACTGACTTGGTCAAAGAGTCTGCTATGTTTTCCAACGTGTCTACTTTCTCCAACAACACCTTGTTTCTTTCCACCATGTCTCTTACAAAATGTTATTGTACATCAATATGCTTAGTCTTGGACTGATAAGTACGGCTCTTTGCCAAAAATATTTCACTTTGATTGTCACAACTTATCTTCATAGCTCTCTGCTTAAACCTGATTCCTGAACACAAGCCTTGTAGCCATACTGCTTATTTTCTTCCTTGAGTGGTTGTCGTGTATTCACAAGGCTACGACTTCATGTCGCTAACTCATCCAACTAATTGCTCCACCAAACATTTTGAACACATATCCATTGGTCGACCTTTGTCGATCTAGATCTCCAGCCCAATTGGCATCTAAAAATCCATGTACATCTACTTCACTATCACCTCCAAGTTTTCCTTGGTAGCATATAACATAGTATTTTGTGCCACACTAATACCTGAATACTCTTTTGACAACTGTCAAATGCTCCTTTCAAGGTGTTGACATGTATCTTCTCAACACTCCCACTACATGGGAAATATTTGGTCGAGTGCATACCATCACATGCATTAGACTACCAACAACACTTACATAGGGGACACCTGCCATATCATTTATTTCTTCTTGTGTCTTTGGACACTATTCAACAATTATCCTTTCTCTCATAGGAATTGGCACCTTTACAAGTTTTCAGTCCTGCATGTTGAAATGTTTCAAAACTATTTCAATATACTTCTTTTGATTCAACTAGAGATTCCTAGTTGCTCGATCTCTATTGATCTCCATTCCAAGAATGAAGTTCATTGCACCAAGATCGTTCATGTCGAACTTGGAGGATAAGTGCTTCTTCACCTCCTTTATTGCGTCTACGTTGTTTCCAAACAACAACATGTCATCGACATAAAATGTTTCATATACGAAACACCCACCTTCTTCTTTGGAATATATGAAGTGATCAAATTTTCTTCTCACGGATCCCAGACTAAGGATATATGTGTCGAACTCTTGATACCACATCCTTGGTGATTGCTTTCGACCATAAAGGGATCTTTTCAACTTGCACACCAAATATTTCTTTCTCTTTACTACGAATCCTTCAAGTTTTTTCATGTAGATTTCTTCTTCTAGGTCCCCATGTAGGAACAATGTCTTCACATCCATGTGTTCTATTTCCAGATAAAACGCTTCAGCTAGAGACATTAGTACTCTAATGGAATTTAATTTTGCAAGAAGGGAAAACTCTCACCGAAGTTGACTCCTTCAACTTGGGAATATCCTTTTTCTACCAGTCGATCTTTGAATTTCTCTACTTGACCTACTACATTCATCTTCTTCTCGAATACCCACTTTCTATCGACAAACTTTCTTCCAATAGGTAATTGGACTAAGTCCTATGTCTCATTTTTGTGCAAGGATTCCATTTCTTTGACCATGGCATCATTCTAGAGTTTCCCCTTTATTGAGTCCACTACTTCCCTGACTGAATTGGGCTCCTCGTCAGTGGAAATCAACATAAATGTGGAACAAAATTCAAGCACACTATACCTTTCGACTAATTTTCTTACTCATTCAAACCTCCTTACAACTAGGGTCGATTGTTCCACCTCTTCATCTAATTCATTCGACTCATCTGAATCATCTTCTTATATGTTCCTCAGTTCAAACCTCACCTTCTCTAGATTATTCTTTGTTTGAACTATTACTTTAGAATCAGACTTCCTTCCGACTTCTCTGAAGACCACATCTTGATTGTACATTTTTTTCCTTGATGCAGGATCCCGTAGTTTATATCCTTTCATTTCTTATTTGTATCCAATGAAAATACACTTCACTGCCTTCTTGTCCAACTTACTCCTATTTTCTTTAGGAACATGCACAAGCACATCACAAACAAATACTTTGAGATGTGAAACCAAAGGATTCTTACCATACCACATCTCATTTGGAGTTGTGTCGACTGGCACCGATGAAGGAGATATATTCGCTAGATATTTTGCAGTGTTGACTGCCTCTGCCCATAATTATTGTGCGAGCCCAACACCACTAAGCATGCTCATTTCTTTTTCCATCAACTTTATCTTCATTCTCTCGTAAAATCCATTTTGTTGTGGGGTATATGGTGTGGTATTTTGGCGTGATATTCCACACTACTTGTAGAACCGCTCAAAATAATCTCCATGGAATTCACCATCATTTTCATTTCTCATCACCTTAATCTTCTTATTTGTCTAGTTTTCTACAAGATACTTAAAATATTTGAATTTCTCAAAAACCTATGATTTTTTCCTTAGGAAATATATTCATGTCTTCCTATAAAATTCATCTATGAAGGAGACATAATACAAGAATCCACCAAGTGAAGGAACTGATATAGGGCCAAACACATCACTATGAACCAATTCTAGAATCCCCTTCACCCTTTTCACTCCAGATGAGAACCTCACCTGACTTTATTTTCCATATATACAATGTTCACAAAAGTTGACTTCTAAATTACATTCAGGAAAATATTTGACCATACCTTTGTTATGCATAGTTCAAAGTATTTTTTCTCCAATGTGTCCCATCCTCTCATGCCATAGCATGTTCGGGTCGACTTGATGAAGACTTGTTGAGTCAGTTTGAAAAGAATCAACCTGAGTTGAGTTGAGTCGATTTGAAGTCGAGTCGACTTCAAGAACAACAATTATTGCATCCAGTTGATTCGATATTCCCTACCAACTTGTTTAGGGTTTTAATCCAGAATCCTTTCATTAAGACCATCACACCTCTAACCATCTTGCACATATCCTTCTGAAATACAGTGTGCACTCCTGCATCACTCATCTTGCTGACAGATATCAGGTTTCTTTCCAAACCCATAATATGTATCACACCTAGAAGGGTTCTACTCCTCCCATCTTGCAGTATCAATCAAACTCTTTCTCGTTTGAAAATTTTGGTTGTTGATTCTTCCCCCAAGAAAACATCTCCTCCTTCATATCATTCATATTCGCAGAACCATTATCTATGTGGTTTCATATTATAGGACGGTCTTGAGTCAATCAACCAAACATTTTTATCTGAATGTGTACTGGTCGACGCCAAATACACATTGCCTCCCTTATTTGGAGTAGTCTTTCTATCAGTCGACTGCTTCTCATTGGATCATGTATTGACTTCCATTACCTTTGACTTTCATTATGTCTTGTAATGCCCAAATTTACCGCATTTCCAACATCTTCTCGTCGACCAAACAGGGGATTTGTATCTACCCTTTGACTTAGACTCTCTACTAGAGAATTTTCCTTTAGCTCTGTCAATAGGTCGACCTCTCACCAGTAATGCATATTTGGTTAATCTTTCCATGTTCTTCCTTCTCATTTCTTCTAATAGTAGAAATGAAACCACATATTCTAGCACTAATTTGGTTGAATTACTCCCTATAGCCATGACTATTATATCCCAAGATTCTAGAAAAGAACATAATAGGCTAATACATTTCTCCTTCTCAGTGATTTTAATATCCACAGAAGATAACTAGCCTATTATGGTATTAAACACATTTAAATTCTCATTTACTGAACTATCCTCACTCATCCTCAGAAGATATTGTTTCCTTCTAAGGAACATCTCATTTACCAAGGATTTCAATTGGTACAAGCTCCCCAACTTGTCCCACATATTCTTGACTGAATCTTCACTCGAGACATTCAGCAACACCGAATCTGCAAGACAAATTTGAATCATACTCCTTTCCCTTCTCTCAATTTTATCCAATTATTCCCTTCACACACCTGTCAGAATGGTACCTAGACATACTACTACCCATTGTTCTCGATCTACAAGGAGATCTTCAGTTTTAAGCTTCCAGAACTCAAAATTCTAGCCATTGAATTTTTTGATCTCTATTCTTGAGCTACTTGCCATTCTTTAAGCTCAAATTTAAATATTTATCTCTTACAACTCTTACTGGACCTAGGGTTTAGAATAAATACAAGTTTATTAAACTAAGCAATGATACTACATGTGAGGAAATTAAACACTTACACACTAAACCTAATAGAAGAGAGGAAGAAAGATTTAAGCTATAAAATAAATGACAAAGAAAACACACAGTACACAGATATTTTACCCTGAAAACCCAAACGAGAAAACCAACATTCATTGAGCATATTGCTCTCTTGTTGTCTTATTTATTCAAAATAAAAGGTTACATGCCTAACCTTGGTCCACACCTAAGACACAATCGACATCATACCTTCTTGCTTTACATAAAGACAACCATATAGCCAGTTCGACTTAAATCTACATGACCAATAACCTCTAAAATGATTTATCTAAAGATTTTCTTTTACATCATTACATCACACCTTATTTGTAGGCTTTACAATATGAAAAACCCTAAATAAAAGTTCCCAAAAATGGTTACAGATCCACACATATCATTGGATACAAATATCATGAATCTTGGGATTTTGTTACAACCGACTTGAAGTCAGTTTACCAATCGACCACCATTTGGTCTTCAATCGGTTGCCACACGACCACTTGTTGACCTCTTGTTGGTCAACCTCTTCGACTTGCTTTTGATCACTTCGACTTCAACTACCACTACCAGTCGATCCACCTCGACTAGAATTTCACTACAAATAATATAACAACCCAACATGATGGATTATCATACAAATTCAAAAGTTTTGATGTCCTATCGAGCACGTTTGAAAGATGTATTTTCAAATTTTGCATGATGGCTTGTTGGGTATGTTTAAAATAAGGAGTCTTTCAAATTTTCCTAATTTCCTTTTGAGCACGGTTGAAAGATTCATATTTTGGGGAAAATTGATGTACCATTAGGCATATCATTTGAAAGGGCCCGATGGGTTTTCCATTGGATGGTTTTTTTTTTAAGGGAGGAGATATTTCGAATAAGGTTGATAGCCTTTGCTTGTGCATAGGGAACATCTTCAAGAAGGACTTGAAAAGACCATTCAAAAGCACCCAATGATTTATTTGCAAGAATATTGATGACCCATATGTGTACATGTTGCAAAGGTGGTCAATGGATTATTCGAATGTAGTCTATGAATATGAATCTTTCTTCTGAATGATCCAAGGTAAGGACCTTTAACCAGGTTCGATGCAACTTCAAAGAAGGATTGAACCTTGAAAATTTGGGTTTCCTGAGAGATTGTATAGTTGAGAAGGGGATACTAGAGCCTATGTAACATGCCCATATTATGAATATGAGTCCTATCACTGTGGAAACAACTTAGCCTGCTAAATACAAATCTAAAAATGTCACATGCATATAAAAGAAAACCAAGGGGAAACATGCCTATAAAAATTACAACAAAATAAATGGTTGATTTATCCATGCATATAAAATCATTTATAAAAACGTGAATGTGTCTAGTAAACACACAACAAACACACACAACATTCAAATAATCATTTACAATTCAAAATAATCATAATAAAACAACATAACACTTATTTGTTAATAATTAGCCAACTATATGCGTATGAAGGATGAACCTCCCAGCCATATGAATTGATGTTAATTTTCTCTCAACAACTTGCCACCCCCAAACTGAGGTTATCAATCCACAAGGAGTTCCAACCCTTCAGATATCCACTCTCTACACATAGTAGCCCCAAACCCAGGTTCCAAACTCCCCAATCCACTAGCTCTCTTCCTCACAACCCGCACAACCCAAGGAATGCACCCCATTCATTGCTCCTAGTCCATCAATGTGTACCATTCAATTATCAGGGATTCTTGTGCACTCAGTTTTTCAATAATCTCTCAGTTGGGGACTCCAGGAACTCTCATCTTCCTCTGAAGTGTTCACAATAGCCTTCACAAGGCTCTTGAACCATTTCCTCAATAGGAAAACACACTACAAGCTTACATCTTGTTTTATGGGCACACACGCCTCATTTCCAGCATAAAACACAACCCCAAAAATGGTTTCCTTAAAGAAAAACATGTTTGGTGCTCTTCCCATCACTTAACTCCTCTCTTGCTGCCCAAAATCTGCATGTAAAAAATATCTTCTTTTTCCATACAAATTTCCTTTTACTCAAGCCAATTGACTGCTCACTCTACCCAATGTTGATTGTACTTCATCCCCATGCTCCCCAATAACTATGGGATGTGACTCTCACACCCACCCTCTTACTTGAGTTTAAATATAGGCTTTGGGAACACTCAACAACAAAGTAGAAAGTTTACACAATGATAATAATTTTAGGAAAGGTGGGTTGGATTAATAACCATAAATATCCCCCCCCCCTTGGATTCAAATCTCCCATGGAATCATAGCACCCCATCATTTTAATCCCTCTCATATCGCAACCAATAATTATTATTTCATTAATCATTTCAATGTACATAATACATAGTTTGTCCCTTGACCATTTCAATCAATACAAACTCTTTCCCTAAACATATCAGCTCACCAACCTAAATCACATGTATACAATTGCATTATATTTTGTGGGGATTAAAACTAGCAATGCTACATTCCCATCCCCATTATTTTTGCACTGTCCTCAGTGCACAACACCACACAGGTGTACATACAATTACAATCCTAGTCTCTCCAATCTTTAATCAACATATAGGCTCTCTGGCCTAATGTTAGACATACATTCCAACCTAAAATAAATAAATAGGCACTATGGCCCCCAAAATTGTAAATACATAGGTTCTCTGGCCACAAAACATAGATACATAACCTAATGGCCCTTTTCTAACAACTATCTCAATTTCCACCACTCTCCTCCACACACCTTCTCGACCCAAGGAATGTACCCCTTCACTCCTCTCAGTCAATCGAGTTGTACCATTCATTTATCAGAGCCTCTCTATCACATGTAACCAGGAATCTCACTACTAGGATCTCAAGGCACTACTACCAGGAAAAATAACCAATAGCAACATTGTTGTTATAGTGAAACTCACATAGGAGTTCACTCTTCAGGCTTGACAACCTGGTTCTTCGATAGTGCAACTCTCACACAATTAAAACCCTAGGATCTCTAAACTTTAATCAAAATATAGGCTCTCTTTCCTAATGTTAGACATGCATTCTAACCTAAATATAAAAACATAGGCACTCCAACCCCAAAAACCATAAATACATAGGCGCTCTAACCCCAAAACATAGATACATAACTCACTAGAATTTTTCCTATAGCTATCATGATTTCCACTTGTTGGCACAAGGACAGGCCCAGGGTTCAACTCACCAACAACGCACCAATGAAACCCTAACTACTGGCCCTTTCGGCAACAGCTGCAAAGCAGATGAAGTCTCACCCAAGGTAGAGGCGAGGGGGTTGCAGGACTCAACTGTCTACAACCAGGTTGGGACACAGATATGTGATTACAACACTTAACATAACACTTAGAAAACAATATGCATTAGTTCTTGAATCTCATTCACATCGCAGATTAAACCCTTATTACAGATCAACATAGTAACAATAAAGATCAAGCACTTCCAATCATTTACCACATAGCATTAGCTCAAATCTAGCATTTATTTACCTGGAATACCATTAAGCACTAAACAACAACATCAGATCCATTCATCATACATTATAACAACAACACTAAGCAAATAAACACATAAACAACATCGCACAAAGCACATCAAGACACAAGATATGCGTGGTTCATCCCAGTGTGGGGCTACGTCCACCAACGAATTCTTCTTCTTTATTAGTCTTCAATCTTCTTACATTGATCTACTTCTGTGCACAAAGCCACATAGACCAACTTCGCAGAGGACATGAGATCTACGCGCTGCGCACTAGATCCTCCTTCTGAAAATCAGGTCAAGGCACAGAGCCTTACTTCACACGACCATATTGCACAAAGCCACTTACAATATCTGCACTAAGCCAACATTAACACTTACAACATATTGTGCACATAGCCAACACCCCCTTCTTACATCGCTTAGCTACTTATTTATACATTTACAAAAATGCCTAATCATGGGTAAACCCATGGGCTGACATCCCTTAACCCATTATATAAAGCCTAGTAAACCCTTTTCTCGATCCACAATCCCACAAAACAAGCAAGATCCCATGATCTTAGCTCCGCCTGGGCACTCCATCTTCGACCAGCCTGTCGAAGTCCCAAAGGTGGTCAAACATGACCAATGTTTCCTCAAAACTTGGTCAAGGTCCAACAGGCCCCCAACACTCACATGTGACTCGTCTCGAGTCACTCAGATCTGGGCAACACTACTTCAAAGGCCTTGAGCTTAGCTCGATCTACCTCGAATTGCTACTTCGCTAGAGCCTCCTGTTCGGAGAACTCCTGAATCACTTGCTCTATAGTAGGCCCTTCTAGGAACTGTTCCACTGTCGCAACCACTGGGTCTAGTTGCACACCTTGTCCTTCAATTTATTCAAAAATTATGCAGGCTTTGTCCTGCACCGGCTGTAGCATCCATGTAACTTCCATGATTTTGCTCTAGATGGCAGTAATCTATTGTTGGACTGCGAGCTGCTCCTATGATCTCTTCATTTTCTCAATTGTAATGAGTAGCTTCATCAGTGCTTGCATGGTGGATGCTTACTGCTTCACCTCCTGTAGTTGTGCTTCCAGTTTCCTTAGCTCCGAATTTTCTACAAGGCATTCATAGGTCTGTGCACTTCGGTCACTTAGTTTCTTACACTTTGAGGCAAGTGCCCTGATTCTTTCTACTGCACTCTTAGATATTTCTTCCCTCCGACCGCACATTTCTTTTGGAGTGCTCGACACTACTTGGAGCTCTAACTCCATTACTCTTGCTTAAAGCTATTGAATGGCCTCAACGAACTTCCCCACTTGAATCTTGGCTGACTCTTCTTCCTCCTGTGCCAAGCCTAACACAAAGCAAAGTGATTTAGTCACTGCCTCTTTGACCTTAGTCTACTCTGCGAGAAGTTGGTCTTTTTCTTTTTGCATATTCACATTGTCCTCCTTGTACATCGCCCGAATTTCATCTTTCTCCTTCTGCGCAACTCGAAGTTACTCTAAGATCTCCTCCTTTTCTTACTTCAAGGCTTATGTAGCTTGCTCCTTTTCTTCAGGGATTCATTGAAGTTGAGCCTCTGTTGCATCTACTAGCCCTTGTAATTGGGCGGGCTCAATCCCCAATTATGCAATCTTCGACGAAGAAGGTGCAATAGGTACTGTGCGGCTCGAATAGAGGGCTTGTTGTATCTCTTTCAGCTCCTTCTCGATTCTTTCATACATTGTCTCTTGCTTTGCTCCATGTCTCTGCAAGATATCCTCTGAAGTATCCTCCACAACTGTAGTGATGAGATCGACATCATCCACTGTGATAACATTCTTAGACTGGGGTTTATTGGCACGGGTCTTCTTTCTTGATGAGGGTTTCTATAGAGAAACCTTCCTCTTCTTTGATGTTTCAGCCTCGGTAGGGGAATCTTTCGGTGATGTAACTTATTCTTTTCCTTTCTTTTCTCCTTCTTCCCCTCCTTATTCTTGGTTCACTTCATCTCCTCCTCCTCCTGTGGGTGAGTCAGGTCTACTTTCCTCTGAGGCGATGTTCTCCTCACCAGTTTCTATGTTCTACACTTCCTCCTTTTTCTTCTTTTTCTTCGTGCTAGTCTGTCCATCATGCTCGACCTTGGTGACCAAGGGACTTTTGATGATGTCGGGGTCAGAGAGTTCTACATATTCCACCGGTACAAGTAACTTTGCTGGCCATTCTTTGGTGATATCCTCCATGTCTTCACTGGTCAGCTTATAATAGGACTGCAACTCCTCCTTACTCTCATCCCTATGTGCAGTGATGTACATAAAGTGTCGATCTACATGGAACTTCGCTAGTGATCTATACTAGTGTAATGTATTCAGTTTCATTCGTGGAAATTCCTCGATAGCATGCTTCAACTGCTGGTAGTAGGCATGGAACACTGCATTCGATTGCTACTACTTCGCCATATCATTTGTGTACCACAAGGTGGAGAACCTCGTGGCCAATGGTTCCGATGGCTCAACTTCTAGAAATGTCGCTCCTTCCGGCATCTGCCAAGCGACAAATGCGATCAATACCAGTAGCCAGCTAAAATGAAACTCATATCCCCGATCTTGCGCTTCGTGACAGTTCTTCTCCAGCTCATTGATGAGTTAACTCACCCAGTTCATTTGCATTCCCTCTACGCACTTCCCTACGAGGTCCACTATGAATCCAGTGACTTGTGTCAGATGTTTCTTTCTGACGAGCTTGCCAGCAATAAGCTGACAATCTAGGCGCACTACACCATCCTAGATGGAGGCTACCTTGTAGCCTCACTTTCACTTTTCTACATCGCCATAATCTTCCTTTATGCGCTGTGCCAGGGAGTGATTTGAATTCTTCTCTGGGTAGAACTATTGAGGGTCCAGTCCCTGCATGCTCAGTCCTATAATGAGGTGGATCAGTGTTAGATCCATAGTGACGCACCTGTCAATCCATAGATATCCTCCATGATAGCACGACAAGAGGAGTTTAATGCAAGTATTAACCTCCTGATGTCACCCAAAGTGAGGGATCTTCATTACATTCATGATCGTGGACTGTGCGATCTCCTTTATCCACAACTGGGAGACTATCCAAGGCTTCTTCCCAGTCTTCTTCATCAAATGCAAATGCGGCACAAGCATTGCGTAGTTCTTCCTGTCTCTGAGGTTAAAGTCATTGTTCTTCAAGGTTGGGATATGTCCTAACTGGGGTCCAACTATGCGTATCCCCTTTGGGATGTACGCAATTATCAACATATACTCCAAGTTGCGTGGGATACTGTCATGGTTAACTGCTCCAGCCAAAGGCGGTATGTACTCCGGAAAGACCGATGGGATCTGCTTCGTGTTAGCCAGATCGTCGTGGTGTTTGCTTCACTTCTCAGTAGTATGACTAGAACGACGTCTAGTCGAAGGGGATTCTTGCAATCCTCCAGTCGATGACGCCTGTATTCCTACAGACATAACTTTATCAACAATGAGTTCCATTAGGATATGCCCCACAGAATTTTCTAATGCACTATGTTCGCTTGACATTCACACTTGTAACCAAATAGATTGGGTAGGTGAACAAACAAGCGAGGTAATCACATGGATGGTGAGTTCTATAAATCACAACGCTATATGCAATTGATTATCTATTATCTCGGATAATCATAGGTGGTAAAAAGTGGTCCCAGCGCAGCATCCGACGGGTTAAATAAGAAAGAATTGGAACAGATTCCTCCAATGGGAAGGAATGCTTCCATCAATGTGAATCAGTTCGTTATGGCGTAGTCTCAATGGTCCATTTGCTCATAACTACATTTTCTAGCCATTCTAGGGCGTTATTCTAATGGTTGGGGCACCTCCAACGGTCATTTAGCTTCGTCATGGTGAAGTCCCATTCTACGTGGTTCTGTTGTTCCAACGAGGTTCAACTTCTACGGACTGTCTCCTGCAAAGTCTTCCTTCTGCTCTCTATGGCTTCCTGTAATTTTTCTAACTTTTCTTTCTTCTTATTGATCTTCCTGGCCTTCTTTCCTGTGATCTAAGCTTCTCTAACAATTTCTGGAATCCCTTCCCATTTGTATTCTTATCTTCTCCTCGTAAAGTGACTTCGCACTGCTGATGTGCTCTTACAGATTCTGAGGTTAATGTCTCTTCCCTTTCTATTTCCGGGGTGGCTATACTTCTTTCTTGCATGGACAGGTTCTTCAAGTGTTCCTGCGTTCTTTCAACTTTGACAACTAATTCTCTTGTCTTCTTTTGCTTCGAATTATCCTTGTGTTCTTCTATCAATCGATCTATTATTCTAGATATGAGATCCCTTAGTTCTTTCCTTTTCTTTTCTGTAGCTTCCTCCTCTGCTTTCCTTCTGATATGATCCTTCTCCATCCAAGTCTTTCCTAACAAAAGTGGAAAAGGGGTGTTGTTCTCAACAAACTCAATGAATTCAAATTCTTCTTTAGTTGATGTTCCATGAACAATCATAGGTACATTAGTAACTCTTCCACATAGGGTTATCATCTTTCCTTTAAACAAGCCTATCCTTCCCAATGGAGGTATCATAGAAGGCTTTCCCAAAATTTCCCAAGTGCTTTTTGGCGTAATATTAACATGTGTTTCTTCATCCAATACACAGTCTATGTCGAAGTCTTCTATTCTTGTAACTATGCGTTGTTTTTCTTTTAGGATCTCTGGTAAATCGATGTCTTTGTGATCATTCATTGTTATTTTAAGTGTATTAACATAGTCTCCGACTCTTTTTCTGTATGATTCTTTAACATATCCTTAGTCTCTTGACCTTCTTTATAAATTTCTTGTCTCATGTTCATCTTTTCAACTTTAGCAATCATCCTTGGGCAATCCTCAACCTCATGACCAATAGCTTTACAACAAAGACAAATAGGACCTATACCAGGGCATTCCTTAGCAAGATCTCCTGGTCTTCTGCAATTATAACACAGTGTCAATCCTCTCTTTCTTTTAAATGATCCCCAACCTTTCCTGGACTGCACACTGGGATCACAGTGTTGAACCTGCAATCTGCAAAAATTCTTTCTAAGTTCCTGCATCCACTTATTAGTCCAAAAATTATTTCTATGCATAGGAATACCATATCTTTCTCTATTTCTATCAAATTTATTCGGATCAACTCTTTCTTCTAAATGTTTCCTAGCATTCAGACTAGGACATAATCTATCAAACATACCTAGATTCATGCTTTCGAAATAAAAATTTTCACTTATCTTACTCTTATCAGAGAACAAATCTTTAAGATCTTACCTGTTTTCTTCAAATTGACTTTCTTTCTTAGCACAGAGCTTCGCAAGTTAAGTAGACTACTACACACTTCAGTAGCAGATCTACGCACATAGCTTTCTCTTTTCTTCAGTTCCCATCAATCATAGTTTCAGGTCCCAGCAACAGAACCATTTGTTGGCACATGGGCATACCTAGGGTTCAATGTTTCAACAATGCACCAACAAAACCCTAACTACCGACCCTTTCGGCAACACCTACGAAGCAGATGAAGTCTCACCCGAGGTAGAGGTAGGGGGGGTTGTAGGACTCAGGTGTCTACAACCAGGCTGGGACACAGATCTATGATTACAACACTTAACAGAGCACTTAGACAACAATATGCATAAGTTCTTGAATCTCATTCACATCGCAGATTAAACCCTTATTACAGATCAACGCAGTAACAATACAAATCAAGCACTTCCAATCATTTACTTAGATTGGAAGTGCTTAGATCTAACATTTATTTACTTGGAATACCATTGAGCACTAAGAAACAACATCATATCCATTCATCATACATTATAACAACATCACTAAGTAAATAAACACATAAACAACATCGCACAAAGAACATCAAGACATAGGATATATGTGGTTCACCCCAGTGTGGGGCTAGGTCCACCAATGAATTCTTCTTGTTTATTAGTCTTCAATCTTCTTACATTCATCTTCTCCTGTGCATAAAGCCACAGATCCCAACTTCACAGAGGACAGGAGATATGCACGTTGCGCACCAGATCCTCCTTTCCAAAATCATATCAAGGCATAGAGCCTTACTTAACATAGCCAGATCACACAAAGACACTTATAATCTCTGCACTGAGCCAACATTAACACCTACAACATATTGTTCACATAGCCAACACCCCCTTCTTACATCGCTTAGCTACTTATTTATACATTTACAAAAAGGCCTAATCATGGGTAAACCCATGGGTTGACATCCCTTAATCCATTACATAAACCCTAGTAAACCATTTGCTCTATTTACAAGCCCACAAAACAAGCAATATCCCATGATCTTAGCTCCACCTGGGCACTCCATCTTCGACCAGCTTGTCGAAGTCACAAAAGTGGTCAAACATGACCAATGTTTCCTCAAAACTTGGTCAAGGGCCAACACCACCATCTCTCTTACACACACTTTCCTGACCGAAGTAATGTACCCCTTCACTGTTACACATTATTTTGGTCACCTCAGTGATCAATTGACAACATGTGCTCATGTTCCCTGAAAATATTAAAAGAGAATTTTTCCATGAGAAAAGTGGTTTTCTTTTCC
>JASDQU010010367.1:31624-50711 GCA_032191745.1 Picea mariana | reverse complement strand
TTGGTGTCCTTTGCTTGCGGCTTGGACTGGTTGTCCTGATAGTGTCCATATTTTCTCTGTCCTTTATTATGTGGGTTGGGGCTTCCCTTTCCTGGATTTTGCTGTGAGGGGTTCCCGAGCCCAAATTGCTGCGTCTTTTTGTTTGAGCTTCTTCTTGATTTTGACGGCATATCAGTAGGCCGCTCCAAAGGACGAGATGTCCAGAAATTCCATTTCATTCTGGATGTATCTATGCAAAGAACCACGATACTTGAGCACCATATGTCACTCTGAATATTTGATACCTAGCTTGGTGCGCAAGGTATGGAAGATATTTGTGAACTCTGGCACTTCTTGGTCTCTTTCTTGCCATAGTGTGGTCCATTTGGTATACAATTCGTCATAACTTCCAATAGGGTAGTATTGTTCCTTAATAGCATCCCTGAAGGATTCCCAGGTGGTCATGACTGTAAATAATGAGGGTTCCTCTGTTTCCTTTTTCTCACAAATATTTTCCCACCAATCTTTGACATGGGGAACGACTTTGAGGAGTGAAAAAATACCCTTCTAGTAGATTCAATCGCATGTCTACACCATCTGCGTCTATTTGACCTTCAAATATAGGAATATTGAAGTTTATTTGTACCTTGAAGGGGGCGACACCTTTGCTCAAAGAAGATGCATCACCTGTTGGTAGCCGCCGAAGGATTTGTGCGAAACTATCCATCATCTCGTTCTTCTGTTGCACGAGGGATTTCTCAAGCAACATTTTGAAAGGATCTCCTGTCCCATCATATTTTTTTCTCTTGCCATGAGAGGTCTCTTGGGCGTGTGAGAGCTTTGGCCCTCAAGAGAAACAAACTCGAGACCCAATTCTTTGTACTCTGACCTCGTTGGGGACATGCATTAAGACGACAAGGAGAAGACCGCTCTGATACCATTGATCCAGATTTTATGAGAAGAACAAAATGACTACAGATTATTAACAGATGCTTAAAACAGAATAATAGAGATATAGTAAAACAGGTTTTCTATTCAACAAGGAAATAAGATGAAACTGTAAAATGCAGTGGAAAAGAAGCTTGTTGGAATGGTGGCAGCTTATCTCTAAGAAGAGATGTGACAACTGCGCTCATTCGAAAGAAGATGATTACAATGAGGCTCTGAAGGCATTTTTATAATAAACATGAGTGTCAAAAACCCTAGACATCCAAAAACCTAACCCTAGGAGATGAAGCGCCAAAAGTCATGTGGGCCCCATTTGGGTAAGTCAGTACATCAACTTGCTGGGGTCGTAACTTTTGGATACGATCTCCGTTTTAGGTGCATGATAGCCCGTTGGAAATATCTATCTGAGGAATACAACTTTTGACGAAAATTTCATGATGGATTTTGTTGATCGGTAGATACCCAAAAAAACGTCGTTTAGGGCCTCGAAACGGCTCCGGAAGTTCAGAACCCGAAAAACTGCTAAAAATAGTAAATTACCAAAATTGCCAGAAATTTGTTTTGAGCTAGCTGGAAAAGGTGGGTGGCCACCGATATCCACCTGTATTACAATCACTTCGAATTCGAATAACACTTCTAGTCGATCCACCTCGACTAGAATTTCACTGCAAAGAATATAGCAACCCAACATTCTCCCACTTGTTGTCTTCTTTGTTGAAATTAAGAGATTCCTGAACTTTTGTTCACAGACCCAGGGTAGTAATGTCCATTGCATCTTTTCACCAAGAGAACTTCACAACACTCACTGACTTGGTCAAAGAGTCTACTATGTTTTCCAACGTGTCTACTTTCTCCAACAATATCTTATTTCTTTCCACCATGTCTCTTACAAAATGTTATTGTACATCAATATGCTTAGTCTTGGAGTGATAAGTACGGCTCTTTGCCAAAAATATTTCACTTTGATTGTCGCAACTTATCTTCATAGATCTTTTCTTAAACCTGATTCCTGAACACAAACCTTGCAGTCATACTGCTTATTTTCTTCCATGAGTGGCTGTCATGTATTCAACTTCTGTTGTTGCCAAGGCTACAACTTCATGTTGCTAACTCATCCAACTAATTGCTCCACCGAACATTTTGAACACATATCCATTGGTCAACCTTTGTCGATCCAGATCTCCATCCCAATTGGCATCTAAAAATCCATGTACATCTACTTCACTATCACCTCCAAGTTTTCCTTGGTAGCATATAACATAGTATTTTGTGCCACACAAATACTTGAATACTCTTTTGACAACTGTCAAATGCTCCTTTCGAGGTGTTGACATGTATCTTCTCAATGCTCCCACTACATGGGCAATATTTGGTTGAGTGCATACCATCACATGCATTAGACTACCAACAAAACTTACATAGGGGACACCTGCCATATCATTTATTTCTTCTTGTGTCTTTGGAAACTGCTCAACAGTTAGCCTTGCTCCCATAGGAATTGGCACCTTTACAGGTTTTCAATCCTGCATGTTGAAATGTTTCAAAACTATTTCAATATACTTCTTCTGATTCAACTAGAGATTCCTAGTTGCTCGATCTCTATTGATCTCCATTCCAAGAATGAAGTTCATTGCACCAAGATCCTTCATGTCGAACTTGGAGGATAATTGCTTCTTCACCTCCTTTATTGCATCTACGTTGTTTCCAAACAACATGTCATCGACATAAAATGTTTCATATATGAAACACCCACCTTCTTCTTTGGAATATATGCAGTGATCAAATTTTCTTCTCACAGATCCCAGACTAAGGATATATGTGTCAAACTCTTGATACCACATCCTTGGTGATTTCTTTAGACCATAAAGGGATATTTTCAACTTGCACACCAAATATTTATTTCTCTTTACTACGAATCCTTCAGGATTTTTCATGTAGATTTCTTCTTCCAGGTCCCCATGTAGGAACAATGTCTTCACATCCATGTGTTCTATTTCCAGATAAAATGTTGCTGCCATAGACATTAGTACTCTAATGGAATTTAATTTTGCAAGAAGGGAAAAATCTCACCGAAGTCGACTTCTTCAACTTGGGAATATCCTTTCGCTACCAGTCGAGCTTTGAATTTCTCTACTTGACCTGCTACATTCATCTTCTTCTCAAATACCCACTTGCTGTCGACAAAATTTCTTCCAATAGGTAATTGGACTAAGTCCTATGTCTCATTTTTGTGCAAGGATTCCATTTCTTTGACCATGGCATCCTTATAGAGTTTCCCCTTTATCAAGTCCACTGCTTCCCTGACCGAATTGGGCTCCTCTTCAGTGGCAGTTAACATAAATGTGGAACAAAATTTAGGCACACTATACCTTTCGATTGATTTTCTTACTCGTTCAAACCTCCTTACAACCGGGGTCAATTGTTCCACCTCTTCATCTGATTCAGTCGACTCATCTGAATCATCTTCTTCTATGTTCCTCAATTCAAACCTCACCTTCTCTAGATTATTATTTGTTTGAACTATTACTTTAGACTCGGACTTCCTTCTGACTTCTCTGAAGACCACATCTTGATTGTCCATTTTTTTCCTTTATGCGGGATCCCATAGTTTATATCCTTTCATTTCTTATTTGTATCCAATGAAAATACATTTGACCGCCTTCTTGTCCAACTTACTCCTCTTTTCTTTGGGAACATGCACAAGAACATCACAAACAAATACTTTGAGATGTGAAACCAAAGGATTCTTACCATACCGCATCTCATTTGGAGTTGTGTCAACTGGCGCTGATGAAGGAGATATATTCACTAGATATTTTGCATTGTTGATTGCCTCTGCCCATAATTATTGTGCGAGTCCAACACCACTAAGCATGCTCCTTTCTTTTTCCATCAATGTTATCTTCATTCTCTCATAAAATCCATTTTGTTGTGGGGTATATGGTGTGGTATTTTGGCGTGATATTCCACACTTCTTGTAGAACTGCTCAAAATACTCTCCACGAAATTCACCATCATTTTCATTTCTCAGCACCTTAATCTTCTTATCTATCTGGTTTTCTACAAGATACTTAAAATATTTGAATTTCTCAAAAACCTGTGATTTTTTCCTTAGGAAATATATCCATGTCTTCCTGTAAAATTCATCTATGAAAGAGACATAATACAAGGATCCACCAAGTGAAGGAACTGATACAGGGCCAAACACATCACTATGAACCAATTCTAGAATCCCCTTCACCCTTTTCACTCTAGATGACAACCTCACCCAACTTTATTTTCCATATATACAATGTTCACAAAAGTCGACTTCTAAATTACATTCAGGAAAATATTTGACCATACCTTTGTTATGCATAGTTCAAAGTATTTTTTCTCCAATGTGTCCCATCCTCTCATGCCATAGCATGTTCAGGTCGACTTGATGAAGACTTGTTGAGTCGGTTTGAAAAGAATCAACTTGAGTTGAGTTGAGTCGATTTGAAGTCAAGTCGACTTCAAGAACAACAATTATGTTGCATCCAGTTGATTCGATATTCCCTACCAACTTGTTTAGGGTTCTAATCCAAAATCCTTTCATTAAGATCATCACACCTCTAACCATCTTGCACATATCCTTCTGAAATACAGTGTGCACTCCTGCATCACTCATCTTGCTAATAGATATCGGGTTTCTTTCCAAACCCATAATATGTAGCACACCTAGAAGGGTTCTACTCCTCCCATCCTACAGTATCAATCAAACTCTTCCCCGTTTGAAAATTTTGGTTGTCGATTCTCCCCCCAAGAACACATCTCCTCCTTCATATCATTCATATTCGCAGAACCATTATCTATGTGGTTTTATATTATAGGACGGTCCTGAGTCAATCAACCAAACATTTTTATCTGAATGTGTACTGGTTGACGCCAAGTACACATTGCCTCCCTTATTTGGAGTAGTCTTTCTATCAGTCGACTACTTCTCATCGGATCATGTACTGACTTCCATTACCTCTTGTAATGACCAAATTTACCGCATTTCCAACATCTTCTCATTGACTAAACATGGGATTTGTATCTACCCTTTGACTTAGACTTTCTACCAGAGAATTTTCCTTTATCTCTGTCAATAGGTCGACCTCTCACCAGTAATGCATCTTTGGTTAATCCTTCCATGTTCTTCCTTCTCATTTCTTCTAATAGTAGAAATGAAACCACATATTCTAGCACTAATTTGGTTGAATTACTTCTTATATCCATGACTATGATATCCCAGGATTCTAGCAAAGAACATAATAGGCTAATACATTTCTCCTTCTCAGTGATTTTAATATCCACAGAAGATAACTATCTTATTATGGTATTAAACACATTTAAATTCTCATTTACTGAACTATCCTCACTCATCCTCAAAAGATATTGTTTCTTTCTAAGAAACAACTCATTTAAAAAGGATTTCGACTGGTACAATCTCCCCAACTTGTCCCATAGTTTCTTGACCGAATCTTCACCTGAGCCATTCAACAACACCGAATCTACAAGACAAATTTGAATCATACTCCTTTCCCTTCTCTCAATTTTATCCCATTATTCCCTTGACACACCTGTCAGAATGGTACCTAGACATATTGCTACCCATTATTCTTGATCTACAAGGAGATCTCCAGTTTTAAGCTTCCAGAACTCAAAATTCTAGCCATTGATTTTTTCGATCTCTATTCTTGATCTACTCACCATTCTTTAAGCACAAATTTAAAGATTTATCTCTTACAACTCTTACTGAACCTAGGGTTTAGAACAAATCCAAGGTTATTAAACCAAGTTATGATACTACATGTGAGGAAATTAAACACTTCCACACCAAACCTAATAGAAGAGAGGAAGAAAGATTTAAGCTATAAAATAAATGACAAAGAAAACACACAGTACACAGATATTTTACCCTAAAAACCCAAACGAAAAAACCAACATTCATTGAGCGTATTTCTCTCTTGTCTTATTTATTTAGAATAAAAGGTTAAATGCCTAATCTTGGTCCACACCTAAGACACAATTGACATCATACCTTCTTGCTTTACATAAAGACAACCATATAGCCAATTCGACTTGCATCTACATGACCAATAACCTCTAAAATGATTTATCTAAATATTTTCTTTTACATCATTACATCACACCTTATTTGTAGGCTTTACAATATGAAAAACCCTAAATAAAAGTTCCCAAAAACGGTTACAGATCCATGCATATCATTGGCTACAAATATCGTGAATCTTGGGATTTTGTTACAACCGACTTGAAGCCAGTTTACCAGTCGACCACCATTTGGTCTTCAGTCGGTTGCCACACGACTGCTTGTTGACCTCTTGTTGTTCAACCTCTTCTACTTGATTTTGATCACTTCGACTTCAACTGCCACTACCAGTCGATCCACCTCGACTAGAATTTCACTACAAATAATATAACAACCCAACATGATGGATTATCATACAAATTCAAAAGTTTTGATGTCCTATTGAGCACGTTTGAAAGATGTATTTTCAAATTTTGCATGATGGCTTCTTGGGTATGTTTAAAATAGGGAGTCTTTTAAATTTTCCTAATTTCCTTTTGAGCACGGTTGAAAGATGCATATTTTGGGGAAAACTGATGTACCATTAGGCAGATCATTTGAAAGGGCCTGATGGGTTTTCCATTGGATGGGTTTTTTTTAAAGGGAGGAGATCTTTCAAATAAGGTTGATAGCCTTTGCTTGTGCATAGGGAACATCTTCAAGGACTTGAAAATACCATTCAAAATCACCCAATGATTTATTTGCAAGAATATTGACAACCCATATGTGTACATGTTGTAAAGGTGGTCAATGGATTATTCAAATGTAGTCTATGAATATGAATGTTTGTTCTGAATGATCCAAGGTAAGGACCTTTAACCAGGTTCGATGCAACTTCAAAGAAGGATTGAACCTTGAAAAGTTGGGTTTCTCGAGAGATTGTATAGTTGAGAAGGGGATACTAGAGCCTATGTAACATGCCCATATTATGAATATGAGTCCTGTCATTGTGGAAGTGACTTAGCCTAATAAATACAAATCTAAAATGTCACATGCATATAAAAGAAAACTGAGGGGAAACATGCCTATAAAAATTACAACAAAATAAATGGTTGATTTACCCATGCATATAACATCATTTATAAAAATGTGAATGCTTCCAGTAAACACACAACAAACACACACAACATTCAAATAATCATTTAAAATTCAAAATAATCATAATAAAACAACATAACACTTATTTGTTAATAATTAGCCAACTATATGCGTATGAAGGATGAACCTCCCATCCATAGGAATTGATGTTAATTTTCTCTCAACAACATTCCACGCCTGAACTGAGGTTATCAATCCACAAGGAGATACAACCCTTTAGATATCCACTCTCTACACACAGTAGCCCCAAACCTAGGTTCCAAACTCCCCAATCCACCAACTCTCTTCCTCACAACCTGCACAACCCAAGGAATGCACCCCATTCATTGCTCTCAGTCCATCAGGGAGTACCATTCAATTATCAGGGATTCTTGTGCACTCAGTTTTCCAATAATCTCTCAGCTGGGGACTTCGAGAACTCTCATCTTCCTCTAAAGTGTTCACAATAGCCTTCACAAGGCTCTTGAACCATTTCCTCAATAGGAAAACACACTACAAGCTTACATCTTTTTTTATGGGCACACAAGCCTCATTTACATCATAAAACACAACCCCAAAAATGGTTTCCTTAAAGAAAAACATGTTTGGTGCTCTTCCCATCACTTAACTCCTCTCTTGCTGCCCAAAATCTACATGTAAAAAATATCTTCTTTTTCCATACAAATTTCCTTTTACTCAACCCAATTGACTGCTCACTCTACCCAATGTTGATTGTACTTCATCCCCATGCTACCCAATAACTATGAGATGTGACTCTCACACCCACCCTCTTACTTGAGTTTAAATATAGGCTTTGGGAACACTCAACAAAAAAGTAGAAAGTTTACACAATGATAATAATTTTAGGAAAGGTGGGTTGGATTAATACCCATAAATATTCCCCCCCTTGGATTCCTCTCTCCCATGGAATCATATCCCCCCATCATTTTCATCCCTCTCGTATCACNATCATTTCAATGTACATAATACATAGTTTGTCCCTTGACCATTTCAATCAATACAAACTCTTTCCCTAAACATATCAGCTCACCAACCTAAATCACATGTATACAACTACATTATATTTTGTGGGGATTAAAACTAACAATGTTACATTCCCATCCCCATTATTTTTGCATCGTCCTCAATGCACAACACCACACAGGTGTACATATAATTACAATCCTAAGCTCTCCAATCTTTAATCAACATATAGGCTCTCTGGCCTAATGTTAGACATACATTCCAACCTAAATATAAATACATAGGCACTATGGCCCCCAAAACTGTAAATACATAAGTGCTCTGGACACAAAACATAAATACATAACCCAATGGCCCTTTTCCTACAACTATCTCGATTTCCACCACTCTCCTCCACACATCTTCCTGACCCAAGGAATGTACCCCTTCACTCCTCTCAGTCAATCAGGTTGTACCATTCATGTATTAGAGCCTCTCTAGCACATGTAACCAGGAATCTCACTACTAGGATATCAAGGCACTACTACCAGGAAAAATAACCAATAGCAACCTTGTTGTTATAGTGAAACTCACATAGGAGTTCACTCTTCAGGCTTGACAACCTGGTTCTTCGACAGTGAAAATATCACACAATTAAAACCCTAGGATCTCTAAACTTTAATCAACATATAGGCTCTTTGTCCTAATGTCAAACATGCATTCTAACCTAAATATAAGAACATAGGCACTTCAACCCCAAAAACCATAAATACATAGGCGCTTTGACCCCAAAACATAGATACATAACCCACTAGATTTTTTCCTATAGCTATCCTGATTTCCACCTATTGGCACAGGGACAGACCTAGGGTTCAACGCACCAACAAAACCCTAACTACTGGCCCTTTCAGCAACACCTGTGAATCAGATGAAGTCTCACCTGAGGTAGAGGCAGGGGGGTTGCATGATTCAGCTGTCTACAACCAGGTTGGGACACATATATGCGATTACAACACTTAACAAAGCACTTAGACAACAATATGCATTAGTTCTTGAATCTCATTCACATCGTAGATTAAACCCTTATTACAGATCAACACAGTAACAATAAAGATCAAGCACTTCCAATCGTTTACCACATAGCATTAGCTCATATCTAGCATTTATTTACCTGAGATACCATTAAGCACTAAACAACAACATCAGATCCATTCATCATACATTATAACAACAAAACTAAGCAAATAAACACATAAACAACATCGCACAAAGCACATCAAGACACAAGATATACGTGGTTCATCCCAGTGTGGGGCTACACCCACCAACGACTTCTTCTTCTTTATTAGTCTTCAATATTCTTACATTGATCTGCACCTGTGCACAAAGCCACATAGCCCAAATTCGCAGAGGACAGGAGATTTGTGCACTGCGCACCATATCCTCCTTCCCAAAATCAGGTTAAGGCACATAGCCTTACTTCACATGGCTAGATCGCACAAAGCCACTTACAATCTCTGCACTGAGCCAACATTAACACTTACAACATATTGTACAGATAGCCAACACCCCCTTCTTACATCTCTTAGCTACTTATTTATACATTTACAAAAAGGCCTAATCATGGGTAAACCCATGGGACAACATCCCTTAACCCATTATATAAACCCTAGTAAACCCTTTTCTCGATCCACAAGCCCAGAAAACAAGTGAGATCTTGTGATCTTAGCTCTGCCTGGGCGCTCCATCTTCGACCAGCCTGTCGAAGTCCCAAAGGTGGTCAAACACGACCAATGTTTCCTCAAAACTTGGTCAAGGTCCAACATGCCCCCAACACTCACATGTGACTTGTCCCGAGTCACTCAGATCTGGGCAACGTTGCTTCAAAGGCCTTGAGCTTAGCTTAATCTGCCTCGACTCACTACTTCACTAGAGCCTCTTGTTTAGAGAAATCCTGAATCACTTTCTCTGTAACATGATCTTCTAGGAACTATTCCACTGTCGCAACCACTTGGTCTAGTTGTGCGCCTTGTCCTTCAATTTCTTCAAAAATCGTGCAGGCTTCGTCTTGCACCGGCTGTAGCATCCGTGTAACTTCAATGATTCTTCTCTAGATGGTAGTAATCTATTGTTGGACTATGCACTGCTCCTGCGATCTCTTCATTTTCTCAACTGTAATGAGTAGCTTCATCGGTGCTTGCACGGTGGATGCCTGCTACTTCACCTCCTATAGTTTTGCTTCCAATTTCCTTAGCTCCGGATCTTCTGCGAGGCATTCATAGGTCTGTGCACTTCGTTCACTCATTTTCTTACACTCTGAGGCAAGTGCCATGATTCTTTCTACTGTGCTCTTGGTGATTTCTTCCCTCTGATCGCACACTTCTTGTGGAGTGCTTGGCACTGCTTGGAGCTCTAACTCCAATACTCTTTCTTGAAGCTGCTGAATGGCCTCAACGAGCTTCCCCACTTGAATCTTGACTGACTCTTCTTCCTCCTTTGCCAAGCTCGACACAGAGAAAAGTGCTTTAGTCACTGCCTCTTTGACCGCAGTCTGCTCTGCAAGCAGTTGGTCTTTTTCTTTTTGCATCTTCACATTGTCCTCCTCGTACATCATCCGAATTTCATCTTTCTTCTTCTGCGCAACTTGAAGTTGCTCTAAGACCTCCTCCTTTTCTTGCTTCAAGGCTTCTGTAGCCTGCTCCTTTTCTTATTGGACTCGCTGAAGTTGAGCCTCTATTTCATCTTCTAGCCTTCGTAATTGGGCTGGCTCAATCCCCAATTATGAAATCTTCGACGAAGAAGGTGCAGTAGATATTACACGACTCAAATAGAGGGCTTGTTGTATCTCTTTCAGCTCCTTCTCGATTCTTTCATACATCATCTCCTGCTTTGCTCCATGTCTCTGCAAGATATCCTCTAAAGCGTCCTCCACGATTGTGATGATGATATCGACATCGTCCACTGTGAGCACATTCTTAGACTGGGGTTTATTGGCACGGGTCTTCTTTCTTGATGAGGGTTTCTGTAGAGAAACCTTCCTCTTCTTTGATGTTTCAGCCTTGATGGGGGAATCTTTCAGCGGTGTAACTTCACCTTTGCCTTGCTTTTCTCCTTCTTCCCCTCCTTATTATTGGTTCACTTCATCTCCTCCTCCTCCTGTGGGTGATTCAGGTCTACTTTCCTCCGAGGCGTTGTTCTCCTCACCAGTTTATATGTTCTACACTTCCTCCTTTTTCTTCTTTTTCTTCATGCTAGTCTGTCCATCATGCTCGACCTGGGTGACCAAGGGACTTTTGATGATGTCGGGGTCGGAGAGTTCTACATATTCCACTGGTACAAGGAATTCTGCTGGCCATTCTTTGGTGATATCCTCCATGTCTTCATTGGTCAGCTTATAATAGGACTGCAACTCCTCCTTACTCTCATCCCTGCGCGTAGTGATGTACATAAAGTGTCGACCTACATGGAACTTTATTAGTGATCTGTACTGGTGCAATGTATTCGGTGTCATTCATGGAAATGCCTCAATAGCACGCTTCAATTGCTGGTAGTAGGCATGGAACACCGCGTTCGATTGCCATTGCTTCGCCATATCATTCATGTACCACAGGGTGGAGAACCTCGCAGTCATCAGTTTTGATGGCTCAAATTCTGGAAATGTCGCTCCTTCCAGCATCTACCAAGAGACAAATGTGATCAATACCAGTAGCCAGCTAAAATGAATCTCATATCCATGATCTTGCGCTTCAAGACAATCCTTCTCCAACTCATTGATGAGTTAACTCGCCCAGTTCATTTGCATTCCCTCTACGCACTTCCCTGTGAGGCCCACTATGAACCCAATGACTTGTGTCAGATGGTTCTTTCTGATGAGCTTGCTAGCTATAAGCTGACAATCTAGGTGCACTATGCCATCCTGGATGGAGGCTAGCTTGTAGCCTCACTTTCACTTTTCTACATCGCCACAATCTTCCTTTATGCACTGTGCCAGGGAGTGATATGAAGTCTTCCCTGGGTAGAACTGCTAAGGGTCCAGTCCCTCCATGCTCAGTTCTGTGATGAGGTGGATCAACGTCGAATCCACAGTGATGCACCTTTCGAGCCATAGATATCCTCCGTGATAGCACAAAAAGAGGAGTTTAACGCAAGCATTAACCTCCTGATGTCGCCCAAAGTCAGAGATCTTCATTACATTCAAGATTATGGACTATGCGAGCTCCTTTATCCATGACTAGGAGACTATCCGAGGCTTCTTCCCAGTCATCTTCATCAAATACCGATGTGGCACAAGAATAACATAGTTCTTCCTATCTTTGAGGTTAAAGTCATTGTTCTTCAAGGCTGGGATCTGTCCTAACTAGGGTCCAACTATGCATATCCCCTTCGGGATGTATGAAGTGATCAAAATATACTCCAATTCACATGGGATAATGTCACGGTTAACCACTCCAACCAAAGGCGGTATGTACTCCGACAAGACCGACAGGATCTGCTTCGCGTTAACCAGTTCGTCATCGTGTTTGCTTTGCATCTCAGTAGTATGACTAGAATGACGTCTAGTCGAAGGGGATGCTTGCAATCCTCTAGTCGACGATGCCTATATTCCTACATACATTACTTTATCAGCCATGAGTTCCATGAGGATCTCCTCCACAGACTTTTCTAACGCGTTATGTTCGCCTGACATTCACACTTGTAACCAAATAGATCGGGTAGGCGAACAAACAAGCGAGGTAATCACATGGATGGTGAGTTCTATAAATCACAACACGATATGCAATTGATTCTCTGTTAGCTCGGATAATCACAGGTGGTAAAAAGTGGTCCCGGCCCAACGTCCGACAGGTTAAATAAGAAATCATTGTAATAGATTCCTCCAACGGGAGGGAATGCGTCCATCAATGCAAATCAGTCCGTTATGGCATGGTATCAATGGTCCATTTGCTCATAACTGTGTTTTCTAGCCATTCTAGGGCATTATTCTAACAATTGGGGCGCCTCCAATGGTCATATAGCTTCGTCGTGGCGAAGTCCCATTCTGCGTGGTTCTGCTGTTCCGACGAGGTTCAACTTCTGCGGACCTGTCTCCTGCGAATTCTTCCTTCTGCTCTTTGTGGCTTCCTGTAATTTTTCTAACTTTTCTTTCTTCTTGTTGATCTTCCTGGCCTTCTTTCCTATGATCTGAGCTTATCTAACAATTTCTGGAATCCTCTTCCCATTTGTATTCTTATCTTCTCCTAGTAAAGTGACTTCGCACTACTGATGTGCTCTTACAGATTCTAAGGTTAATGTCTCTTCCCTTTCTATTTTCGGGGTCACTATACTTCTTTCTTGCATGGACAGGTTCTTCAAGTCTTCGCGCGTTCTTTCAAATTCAACAACTAATTCTCTTGTCTTCTTTTGCTTCGAATTATCCTCTTGCTCTTCTATTAGTCAATCTATTCTTCTAGCTATGAGATCCC
The DNA here is from genome assembly GCA_032191745.1 of Picea mariana. Classification (NCBI taxonomy): domain Eukaryota; kingdom Viridiplantae; phylum Streptophyta; class Pinopsida; order Pinales; family Pinaceae; genus Picea; species Picea mariana. Next base: position 37,187 of record JASDQU010010367.1, on the reverse strand, counting down.
TTAGTTCTTTCCTTTTCTTCTATGTAGCTTCCTCCTCTGCTTTCCTTATGATCTGATCCTTCTCCATCCAAGTCTTTCCTAAAAAAAGTGGAAAAGGGGCGTTGTTCTCAACAAACTTAATGAATTCAAATTCTTCTTCAATTGATGTTCCATGAGAAATCATAGGTACATTAGTAACTCTTCCATATAGGGTTATCATCTTTCCTTTAAACAAGCCTATCCTTCCCAATGAAGGTATCATAACAGGCTTTCCCAAAATTTCCCAAGTGCTTTCTGGCATAATATTAACATGTGTTTCTTCATCCAATACACATTCTATGTCAAAGTCTTCTATTCTTTTAACTATGCGTTGTTTTTCTTTCAGGATCTATGCTAAATCGATGTCTTTGTGATCATTCATTTTTTCTTTTAACTGTATTAACATAGTCTCTGACTCTTTTTCAGTATGATTCTTTAACATATCCTTAGTCTCTTAACCTTCTTTATAGTTTTCTTGTCTCATGTTCATCTTTTCAACTTTAGCAATCATCCTTGGGAAATCCTCAACCTCATGACCAATAGCTTTACAACAAATACAAATAGGACCTGTACTAGGGAATTCCTTAGCAAGATGTCCCCATCTTTTGCAATTATAACACAGTGTCAATCCTCTCTTTCTTTTAAACGATCCCCAACCTTTCCTGGACCGTGCACCGGGATCACAATGTTGAACCTGCAATCTGCAAAAAATCTTTCTATGCATAGGAATACCATATCTTTCTCTATTTCTATCAGATTCATTCAGATCAACTCTTTCTTCTAACTGTGCCCTAGCATTCGGACTAGGACAAAATCTATCAAACATACCTAGATTCATGCTTTCAAAATAAAATTTTTCACTTATCTTACTCTTATTAGAGCACAAAGCTTTAAGATCTTACCTCTTTTCTTCAGATCGACTTTATTTCTTAGCACAAAGCTTCGCAAGTTAAGTAGAATGCTACACACTTCAGCAACAGAACTATGCACAAAGCTTTCTCTTTTGTTCAGTTCCCAACAATCATAGTTTCAGGTCTTGACAACATAACCATTTTTTGGCACATGGGTAGACCCAGGGTTCAATGCTTCAACAACGCAATAAAAAAACCCTAACTACCGGCCCTTTCGACAACACCTGCGAAGCAGATGAAGTCTCTCCTAAGGTAGAGGTAGGGGGGGTTGTAGGACTCAGGTGTCTACAACCAGGCTGGGACACAGATATGTGATTACAACACTTAACATAGCACTTAGACAAAAATATGCATTAGTTCTTGAATCTCATTCACATCGCAGATTAAACCCTTATTACAGATCAACACAATAACAATACAAATCAAGCACTTCCAATCATTTGCCACATAAAATTAGCTCAGATCTAACATTTATTTACCTGGAATACCATTGAGCACTAAGAAACAACATCATATCCATTCATCATACATTATAACAACATCACTAAGAAAATAAACACATAAACAACATCGCACAAAGCACATCAAGACACATGATATACGTGGTTCACCCCAGTGTGGGGCTAGGTCCACCAATGAATTCTTCTTATTTATTAGTCTTCAATATTCTTACATTCATCTGCTCCCATGCACAAAGCCATAGAGCCCAACTTCATAGAGGACAGGAGATCTGCGCGCTGTGCACCAGATCCTCCTTCCCAAAATCATATCAAGGAACAGAGCCTTACTTAACACAGCCAGATCACACAAAGACACTTATAATCTCTGCACTGAGCCAACATTAACACCTACAACATATTGTGCACATAGCCAACACCCCCTTCTTACATCGCTTAGCTACTTATTTATACATTTACAAAAAGGCCTAATCATGGGTAAAACCATGGGTCGACATCCCTTAACACATTACATAAACCCTAGTAAACCATTTGCTCTATCCACAAGCCCACAAAAAAAGCGAGATCCTATGATCTCAGCTCCACCTGGGCGCTCCATCTTTGACTAGCCTGTTGAAGTCCCAAAAGTGGTCAAACATGACCAATGTTTCCTCAAAACTTGGTCAAGGTCCAACACCACCATCTCTCTTCCACACACTTTCCCAACCCAAGGAATGTATCCCTTCACTGCTACACATTATTCTGGTCACCTCAGTGATCAATTGACAACATGTGCTCATGTTCTCTGAAAATATAAAAAGGGACTTTTTCCATGAGAAAAGTGGTTTTCTTTTCCTCTTTCAAAAACCATAACAAGGAAGGTCGTCACACCCTATTGTATGCATGGGATGCAACGATGCTTGATCGTCACACTATGCACTAAAAATGGACTACAACGTCGTCGTATGATGCCTGTAGATGGGGTGCGATGATGCTTAAGCAAAGGAAAAGTCAAAATTCATGAATGTTCTAGAAGGGAATCTTCTAGAAGATGAGGTGGCCTCCGATCGGTTTGGATCTTACTTGCTTCTCTGATTTAGTGGAATCATCCTAATCCCCTCGTCTATCTTCTTTCACCCTAAATAAAGAGAGATCTCTCATGGAAAAGGCTAAGGTTGAATAGGCTAAGGTTTGCAAGGTCTTGCATATGCATGAAGAGTTCTACTACATATTATGATTGAGAGTTTTGCTTTAGTTCTCTAAGTCAGATTGTGTATCTTCTTCATCAAAGGAATTGGAGCAAAGGTGTGTGTGTTGGGGCAAAGATCCATTGAAATATGACCTTGCAACATCAAGGCATGGGTTGTATTCTCCACTTTCCATTTAATATAATGCAACAATACATTTTTTCCCTATAAAGGTGTCTTAACTTTTATTGTATAACTCCTTGATCTTATACATAGAATTCATTGGAATATATATATCGTTGTTATCTCTCTATTTGTTGGTTTGTGCTTCTTAAACAAGTTCACCATCCTGCAAACTCAAAGAAGGTGCTACAAGGATGACACTAGCGATGATCAAGCGCCATTTAAAAGGTATGCCACTTGTACATCTCTAAACTAGTTTATATGACAATGAAGTCTAAGGTGAAGTATGTATTCTGTCTTGTTTTGTTCTAGCTTCCCTTGGAAGTTAGGGAGATTTGTTTATGTCCGCACTTACCGATTAGTCCGATAACAAAATTGGTGACCATATTGGGGATACAAACTTTTTTGGTTTTTTGTCTCTTATTTACTTTTTGCCTGCCTTTGTTTGGTTAATTTCATTCCCTAAGTCTATGGGTGATCCATATGGACTCCCTGGGTTTGAAGGTTCAGTGAGAAATTTTGTCTTTGTTTCCATTTTTATTTATTTTAAGAGATCATCACACTGTACTCTATTGACAGCCTACGATGATCCTCTGACTTCACACTCTACTGGTGCAGACCAGTGTGACGACGTCGCACTGTACTCTATTGACAGCCTGCGACGATCCTAGATCGTTGCACTGTGCTCCTATGGAACTTGCGACGATTCTTGTAGGAATTGTTGGGTGATAGCCATTTTTATTTTCTCTACCTAGTTTTGCCTCTATTGCCTGGGATGAACTTCTAACACTAGTGAATGATTGATTTATAACTTTGAATCCTGCATTTGCTTGATTTTCGAAAATTGAAAGTCTTATTTATAAGCTTTGCAAGTTTCGCTTTTAGGTTTCTTGTCACAAGGGTATAATCTCGAGATCTTGGTCCTGAGTGCTTGTTTGACAAGGAGTCCTTGTTTTATTTGGAGTTTTGGATTGTTTTTACTTTATGAATTGTTAATTGATTAAGAGAAAATTTTTATTTGTATTTGACAAAAGGTTTTCTTATCGTTTCATTTTTGTCTACATTGTGAGTTTGATTTGGGATTAGTGTTGAGAATGTGTTACTTTTCTTGGATTATGCTTTCTTTTCTTCATTACATCTCTGATCTGATTTGAGAAAGAAAGAACTAAAGTTATTCTTCTTTTTAGTAGTCTTTACAAGAAAATTGTTACAGTCAAATATTTGTAAAAAGAGGAAAGTTGGAAAATTTAGTAGTTTTTTATTATTTGGAATCTTTTTCATTCAAAAATTGAGAAATTGTGTTTCATAGCTTTGGTATTCCAAAAAGAGACACCTTCTCCCTACTGTAATTAGATTTCATCGAATTAAACAATTGCATATCATCTCTTCTTGCATTTTATTGGGTCAAGGTTAAATACATCATCAGTTTCATTTCCGTTTACCTTTTGAGTAAGCAACAACCTTTAAAATACAACGTAATTTAAAAATTTATGAGCAACTTTTATTTTCTAGAAATTCTCTACACCAACATTAGCTAGGATAGTGATTTGGAATAGGTTGTAAGACACACTCTCCAAAGCATCAAAACATACAATAATATCTTGTGATAGGGAGAGTTCAAATACACTTGCTACATTTTTTCCTGGGAAGCCCTTCTAACACAAGGGTCAATCATGAGGTCGCATTAGGACTGGAAGAGTTACTTACCCTGCTTTGTTGGTCTTAGTGTATATATTACGCATATTATTGGGGGTCACTTGAGAATAAAATCCTGTGGGGACCTTCTCAAGTTGATTTCGAGCTTATATACCCTGCCTTTGCACGTGGATCAGACTATCAACTTTTTCCCCAGGCATCATTGTCGTAATTGGTAACCTTTGTTGCCTATCTCTTTAGAGTCTTTACACAAGGTAACTGTGGAGGGGAAAGTCTTCACGATACCTGGAATCGATGTTGGCCAAACTTACTCGGGCTCCTTGGAGGGTATTCCCACGATTATGTGTGGGATCTTACACTAGGGTGTAAGTCCGTTAAGCAGGTCGTCAACGTAACTTTTCCGCCCACTTTATCCTAGCCCCTTCTTGTCTTGATTTTGCGACGTTGGATTTCATCACCAATTAGTGACTTCGAAATAAGAAGGTTTATTTGCGTATTTGATATCTAGATTTTATTAGTGAGTGTTGTTTGCTTCTCTAGATGGCCATAGATTTATTTCATTCTTTATTTGGTGCGGCCAACATCGGCCCTCGCCGTTCATGTAGAATGCAAGGGTTACCTTCAGAAGATCTGTAAGAATACGCTCCTTTGCTTCCTAACTCACCATAGGGTTCTCCTGAAGGAGAAATCAATAACGATGTAGCCTTTGAGATTGGAAGTTCTAATCCATTGGGGGAATCAATACTTCCCATAAATCCATTATTGAGTGTTGTACATGATCCATATTTGCTCTGGATAAATTCATTGGGAGACATTGTTGCTGAAGATTATACTGGAATACCTACTGGACCTCACACAGAGTCTGGTGTAGACGATCCACTTTTTCAGAGTGATTCATTTAGAACTCTGGCTCATATTGATGGAATTTTTTATCCTAGCTCTTCCAGTCTCGTTCGTTCTCTTTGGAGAACCTCTTCGGGACAAGATACTTTTGAAAAACTAGGAATGAGTCATCTACGTCGGAGAACTTCTACTCAACCTATGGCATCACATATTCCTGTGACTTCCACTCCTTATACAATACCTTTAGATCATTTTACTGGAACAACCAGTAATGTTGTCACAGTTTCACACCAATTGTTGGTTGGTTCTCACACGATTCTTCCTCTCC
>JASDQU010010367.1:17198-31604 GCA_032191745.1 Picea mariana | reverse complement strand
CTACGTCGGAGAACTTCTACTCAACCTATGGCATCACATATTCCTGTGACTTCCACTCCTTATACAATACCTTTAGATCATTTTACTGGAACAACCAGTAATGTTGTCACAGTTTCACACCAATTGTTGGTTGGTTCTCACACGATTCTTCCTCTCCAGCTCACTAACTCTGCCATGGTCCCACAAGCTACACCTGTTTCTACTGGAAATGTTGTAATCACTCAACCTCCTATTGGAACACCACTTCCTCTTAGATCAAATCCATCACTGCCACCTGGGTATAATGCTTTGAGTACTTCCATTGCTAATCCTACCCAGAATCCATCCAGAGGGTCTAATATTTTTGTTCCTCCTAGGTACAATGATGCTAGTAGTTTTGTTCCTACACCTACCCAGGTTCTCTCCATGGGGGCTAACATTCCTCCTCCACCTTCTTCTAGAGGATCTAATCATCCTGGCCCTAGTAGCTCCAATCAAGTTGGAGGCACAAGTCATTTTGTCACTTCAAGTTTTCAAATTCATGTTGGGGGGAAACCTCAAGCTGGGGGGAAACCTCAAGTAGGAGGCCATAACCTAGTGTATAGCCAAAATATCCATTACAATATCAACCTTGGAATTTTTGTTTCCAAGGAAATCAACAAGCGCCCGATGGGCACAATCCTCAAGTTAATTCTTTTGTACCCCCTAATCTCGGGCAACCATATCCAGGTTCTATGAATCCTACCTGGGGTCAAAATTTTCAGTCTAATGCTCCTTTCCAAGGAATCTTACCTAATCAACCAACTCATGTTGGATATTCGACTCAAAATCCTCCACCACCGAATTTGTCAGGACTCTCTAACTATCTGCAAACCGCTTATGGTCCTACTAGTATACTTATGGGACTACCTCCTCAAAACTACCAGTTTCCTCAAGTGAATAGACAATTTCCATTTCTTTTTATGGATTTACCAGATTTATCTAGGATTTTGAATGATCCTATTTTTAATTCTCCTTATTAACTTGTCATACCTGCAAAATTTCCATCATACATTCCTAAGTTTGACGATCAATAAGGAGAAGACCAAAATAATCATGCCATGACATTCCATATTTGGTGTTCATCCAACTCTTTGATGGATGAATCTATAAGATTATGTATTTTCCAACGAACTCTTACGGGTTCAGCAAACAAATGGTATATTGAATTATCATGTGGATTCTTCAATGACTTCAATACCTTAGCCATGGCGTTCTTAACGCATTACCAATTACCAATACGATACGAGATAGGAACTGAAATTTTGAGTTTATTTAAACAATCCTCTTCTACTCACATTTCCGATCATATTCATGAGTGGAGAAGGAGAAGATGCTTAATCAAAGTTCTCCTTCCTGATCAACTATTGGCTGAGTGGTTTACCAAGTCACTCATTGGTCCTATAGCCCGTGATGTTTCCATGGGTGGTGTTGTCACTGAAGAGCAGGAGATTAGTCGTGCTTTGTATTTGGATCTTGTTTATTCACAAATGGGCATGCTATATGACTTGATCCCTAATGCTCCTCCTCCATATACGAATCCTACCCCAACACCTCTAGTAGTTTCTCATGTTGTTGATGGCGTGATTGGCACTTTTCATGATGATACTCAGTCTAAAAAATCCAGTCATTCCAATCCCAGGTCTACTACTCCTAATGTACAAAATACTCCTACTACGACTCCTTCTCCCGGTAAAATCTCTTAAGTTAATTTAGTTCAATCTACACCTACCGGTAAAAATCAAAATAAAAAGAAAGGGAAGGGTAAGAATAAGGAGGACAAAAATAATAATCAACAATCTGAGAAACCCAAGACCTAGCCTACTGATGACAAAGACAAACGCAAGCCTCATTATCCTTGCCTTATCTGTGGTGAGGATCATTATACGAAATATTGACCACGACGAGCTGAGGTTACTAAGTTCCTGCAAGGGATTGGTACACCTCCTACACCCGCCATTTTGTCACAACCGTTTCCTTCTCAGTAGCAGGCCCAATTGGTCATTCATGACCAACCTTCTCCCTCTACCATGTCTTATGTACTTATGTGTACTAGTGACTCCAAGAAGAACGAAGTTGCAGTCACAACTCGAGCCAAATATTATTCTCCCTCGAAAGAGAAAGTTAATGATTCACCACCTCCATTGGTACAACTTCCTCCACCAACTTCACCTCCAAACGATCCTCTTCATCTCGAATGAACAGGACTAAATATAGTTCTTCATCCTCCCCCCAAGGGCATTGTTCGAAAGTTGTTGTTTAATCCTCACACACATGCTACCCAAAAATACAGTATTGTAGAAAACCTTGTGCAAGCACCCTCTACGATGTTGGCTCTCGAAGTCCTTCAAAGTTGTCCTGCTCAACGAAAGGCATTGTTAAAGGCTATTTGTGGAATTGACCCTACCGATACAAATTTGATAATATTTGACTTGGAATATCACATTCCAAGGCTTCCTCCTCAATTACCATTTCGGATACAATTTGTTGTGGAAAATAAGAATATTTGTCGAACCGTTATTGATGAAGGAGCCTTGACTTGCGTCATGTTCATCACTTGTTGGAAATCCATTGGCTTTCCTACCCTTACCGAGTCACACAATACTCTCAAGGATTTTAACGGTATAGGTTTTAAACCTTATGGTGTTCTTCCTTCGTTGTCTATTATGTTAGAAGTTAAAGCGGTTAATGTCGAGGTTGAGGTCTTTGATGCACCTCTTGATTACAACCTTCTACTTGGTCATAGTTGGATTGATTCCATGCTTTCAATTGTTTCTACTATTTTCTGTGTGTTACGTTTCCTGCACCAAGGAAAAGTCATTACTGTCGATCAACTAGCCTTCTTTAATTCTTATTCACGTACTAGAAATGTACCTTTCATTGTGAAAAAACCTCCCAGATATGAGAATGTCGGTGTGGGTATTTTAAAAGATTCATCATTGATGGGTACATTTCCTATTCCACCACTCGATATTCCTCCTCCTTTTGTCTCTTCGATTAACATGATATTGACCTCTGTTAGTGAAACCCCTGAGTCATATGACCCATGGATAATACCTAGCTTTGATGACTATCTTCTTTATGACAACCAAATGCCTTTGAGTTCGGTAGAATCGGCTTATAAAGCTATTCAATCAACCACTCCTTCTCCTCGTTCTCTCTGTGATACGTCTCCTTATTTGTTTCACGTAATATTTTCCACTGATGAGATGATAATGAAAGTTATTTCTATGGAAGATACTCCATGGGACAATGGGCATCATCATTATATTCTCTTCCTAGAACCTGAGACCATAGAGAGTTATCAACGGATTTCAACTTAGTCTATCATTGTTATTATTTCCTATGTTCTTGAATCAACACACGATGTTTTGTATGAAGGGAACTTGGGTAATATTTCACCTACCATCCCTCTTGATATCTCGATCAAACCTAGAGTCATGGAAAATGTTCACATCGATGCCTCATGTTCTACTGATGAGGTCCGTACTTACAAAGCTCTTTTCCAAGAATCCTGTGACGTTTTTGCCTGGAGTTACAAAGAAATGCCTGGTATTGATCATCATATTGTTGTACATGAGATTAAGACTTACTCGGATGATAAACCCGTTCGATAGAGACTTAATCTAGTACACCCACGTAAAGTTGTTTCTATTAAGCTCGAAGTCGAAAAACTTCTAAAAGCCAGTTTTGTCTATCCTGTGGCTTTCATTGATTGGGTGTCCAATCTTGTTCCGGTTAACAAGAAAAAAGGCACAATCCGTGTTTGTGTATATTATAGGGATATCAACAAAGCTTGTCGCAAAGACAATTATCCAACCCCTTTCATCGACCAGATCGTTGACGACTGTTCCTGGAGTGAAATCTTCTCCTGGATGGATGGTTTCTCTGGCTATAATCAAATCAATATTTTACCCATGGATCAACATAAGACTGCTTTCATTTTCCCTTGGGGAACCTTCGCATATCGGAAACTACCTTTTGGTCTCAAAAATGTTGGTGCAATTTTTCAATGCGTTATGTCTTATGCTTTTCATGACATTAAGCACATTGAACAACCCTATCTAGACGATCTACCAATGCATTCTATGCATCGTCAAGATCACCTGACACATCTACGGGCCATTTTCTTACGTTGTAGTTATTATCGCATACGATTGAATCCACACAAATGTGTCTTTTGTGTGGAATCCAGACGACTTCTTAGTTTTATCATGTCTATACATGGAATTAGAGTAGACCCCTGAAGGTTGAGGATATTCTCAATTTACCTCCTTCCACACTACGCCAACTCCAAAGTTTGCAAGGGAAGGCAAACTTTTTACGTTGATTCATTCCCAACTATGTTGAATTAATGAATGGATTTACTCGACTTGTTAAGAAAGGTTACAATTTTGTATGGGATGACATTGCCAACCAAGCCTTCGAAGCTTTGAAACTCACCTTGACCCATACACCAATTTTGTTTCCACCCGATTATAGTTGAGATTATTTCCTGTACTTAGTTGCTTCAGACTCTACCATTTTTATGGTTCTAGTCCAAGAGGATGATTCAAATGATGAACATGTTATATACTATTTGAGTCGGAGTCTCACGCCCACTGAAACCAAATATTTACATGTGGAGAAACTGGCCTTGGAAGTTGTTCAAGTTGTTCAACTTTTTTGTCACTACATATTATTACGTAAAACCACCGTTATTTCTGATTGAAACCCTATGCAACACATCCTTACTTGAAAATTGCTGGGGGGAAAATACTATAAATGGATAGTTATTCTCCAAGAGTTTTATTTTGCGTTTGAACGTACCAAGTCAAAGAAGTCTTTGGTTTTTTCCGAATTGATATGTGACCTTCCCTCTACTAAAATAGAAACTGTGGCAGAAGATTCCTTACCTGATGAATCTCTCTTTTTGATCAGTTCTGATGACATATGGTATGGAGATATTATCATTTATCTCTAAACCCAAACTTTCTGGCTTGATCTTTCTAGTACAGATCATTGTCGTATTCAGTATTAAGCCCGTCAATACATTATCCTTGGTGATACCATTTATCACCATGGTATTGATTCCATATTTCGATGATGTATTACCTATGATGAAGCCGAGAAAGATTTGAATGACTTCCATTCTGGAGCATCTGGCGGTCATATGTCTAGGTATGCCACTACCCAAAAGATCTTACGATATGATTATTTCTGGCCTTCATTATTTAAGGATTGCATTACTGTCGTCCAGAAATGCCACACTTGTCAAACCTACAACAATAAGATCTAATCTCATCCTTCTCCTCTTCACCCCGTAGTTTTTGTTGGTCCATTCACTAAATGGGGCATTGAATTCATGACATGTAACCCTCACTCGTTCGAGGGGCATGGATACATCATAGTAGCCATGGATTATTTCACTAAGTGGGCCGAGGCGATGCCTACATTTGATAATACCGGGAAAATTGCAGCATTATTCATACTCAATCATATCGTTACTAGATTTGGTGTCCCTCAATCCATCGTTACTGACCATGGCAGTCATTTTCTCAACTTCATGATGTCTAATCTTACCGAGAAGTTGGGTCTTCAACATGAAAAATCAACCCCTTATTATCCGCAGGCCAATGGCCAGGTTGAAGCAATCAACAAAGTTCTCACTACTATGCTTTGACGAATGGTAGGAATTCACAAGTAAAGTTGGCACACTATGCTCTTCTCAGCATTATGGGCCTATCGAACATCCGTTAAGTCTACTAGGGGGTTTACACCTTTCCAATTAGTATATGGTATTGAAGCAATTTTGTTGATTGAATGTGAAATCCCATCTTTGAAACTAGATTCCGAAATTCTCCCTAACACCTCAGCTGAAGAGGAATGTCTCTTGTATTTGATGCAATTAGACAAGACTCGTCGTGATGCTTCCTTAGTCATTGAAGCTCAGGAAAAACGTGTCAAATCTTAATATGACAAACATGTCAAACCACATGTTTTTTTCTAAGGGTGATTTGGTTCTTCTTTACGAACAAGATTGTGACTTATTAGGGGCCAGTAAATTCGAACCTAACGAGTGTTGGAGAAAGGGGCTTATGAGCTAGTATATTATGATGGAATTCCTTTGAGTGAACCCAGGAATGGGCTTTACTTGAAGAAGTACTATGCTTAAACCATTTTTTCATAAGTGCGATGTATTTTTAGTGTATCACACTCTTGTGTGATTTTTCGTTTTTGGTTCCGCCTTTCAGCTGCTTACCTTGCATTGTGCTTGGTTTCCAGATGTCGGTGTCTTCAATACCCTATATCAGCTTTGCTAATGGAACTAGTCGCAGTACTAAGAACTTAGTGTCTGCTTCTTAGGAAATCTATGCACCTACGGAAAAGTTGATCAGTTTACATGGTGTTTTCCTTGGCCGTGCAACTAATAATGTAGTGGAATATAGTGCAGTTATCGATTTTTTAACTGACATCGTTTCACTTGGCATCCATCATCTTATTGTATGACTTGATTCACAGTTAGTAGTACTACAATTGAGTAACATTTATTCCATCCGAAGTCCTACTTTGTTAAGGGTATATTTACAAATTTACCTCTTGGAAAGACATTTTGATTACATTGAATATCAAAATATTCCTAGATGTATAAATACATTGACATATGCATTGGCTAATTATGTGTTAGAAAAACATTTGAGACATTTATAAACCCAATCACACTTTTTACAAAAACAAGTAAGTTGGTAGGAACTTTATATTTATAACGATAAAAGTTACAAAAAAGTGTTTTTCCAAAGACCAAAATATCAAAAAGTGAAGCTCATGGCTTCATGTAGAAAAAGCATCAAGGATGTTGCTCACTGTAACAAGCAACTACCAGTGCTACTTTATGGAGCAGTCGATCGATAAATGTAGATACACCAACTGTGTGGCATTGATAGTTCATAGGAAGTTCATCCACTATGGCATCAGGGACATTCATGGTTAGTCCCTCCAAGTTCTGTTCAATATCCTCAAGAACTATGGTAGCTACCCCTGCTACAACACCTCTCTCTCCTCGCCTTTGGATGGGAGAAGATCTCAGAGGATGATAAGGCCCCACATCTGCATTATTGATAGCACTTGATTAGTCTTGGATAGATGACACAAAAAACATTTTATATAATTAAAATATCAAAAACATTATATAAACAAAAAATTCCTTCCTACCGATGTCCCCCCACTAAGATCCCTTAGGAAGATATAGATCTGGATCCCCATGGAAATCCATCCCAGAATATGCATAGTCTTCTACCATGAGTAGTTGATTCCTCGGCCATTGAAAGAAAATATCGTCATACTTGACGATGGGAACACCATCGTGTCGAGCCATAATATCCACCCACATCTTCATCCATGGATCTTGTGGAGCGGGTATACCCCACTCCACCTGCAGACGTAGGACAAGAAATATCTCCAGAAAGAAGGACACCAAAATGGACCTGTATCCAAACTATTTCAACCGACCATTTCAACACTTTGTGAGTTGTTTTTTCATGCTTTTTAGGACACCCTCACACTAGTTGAATACCTTGGGTTCCATGCACTCTATCTCATATTGAAAATGGATTTGCAAATCCATATGAAGAGTTGCACTCCCTGCCATGTGGGTAATGGTGTAAAGGATGGTCCACAACAGTAAATCCCGGACATCTCTGATGGCTACCTTTCCATTGTGTTTTTTGGTACCCGGCACACAATGGTGGCGAACATAGTAATCCATAGGTTCAGCCCCACCCCTGTTGCATGTGAGAGATATCGGTGAACCATAGCGAGACAACCTTGTTAGAAAGTAGATATCCTCTATGTCTAATGTGAGTGTATGGACACCCATGCAAAAATCCTATTCGTTCACATCCCATATGTGAACCAAATACTCTAGCAACCTCAAATGGGCTCTCATGCCTGGAATCTTGAAATACTTGAGTAGCCCACATTGCCTTAGATCCATAACTATGCCCGGTTCATTCCTGACAAAATAATCCTATTCCTCATGCTCTCACTCATGCCACTCGAGAATCTTGACTAAGGAAAGCCTTCCAAGGAACATTAAAAGAAGATTAGAAACATAAATAATTCATTCCTGGGGGTTTTGATAGTTTAGTTTATCTTTTCAAATTTTTTATTGTGGTCGTCGCAAGACTGCACTTTCATGCAGAGTGATGTCGTCGAAGCCTGCCTATGGGGTCTCTTGTGACGATGCAAGATCATCGTAGTTCACGATACAGTGGGCCTACAACGATATCAATGCACAGGTAGCCCCAAAAAATCGACCTAAGATCCAAATTTGACCAATGAAAACAAAATTTGAAACCATGAAAGGATAAAGAAGAAGAAGATTACCTGTTTGATGGAGACGGTTTGAAAAATTATCCACCACACGCTTCACAATCGACAATTGAAATTTGGGGAGAAAAAGGGTTTTGGGGAACTATTTGGGTAAATTTGCAAATGAAATGGTAAAAATGGTGTTTTGGCCTATTTTATTGTTTTTTACCACTTTTTATTGCAAAATTTAATTATTTTTATATTTTATCCATGTTCTAAAGTCTAACCAACATTGCAAAGTGTTGACTAATGCAGATTAAAAGGTCTAGGGACGAGATGTTTGGACATGGGTCCACCCTTTTTGATTTGTTTTTTCATATTTTTCTTATGTACAAATTCTTTTAGGGTTTTTCAGGAAAAACTCCAAGCAGAGTCTTAATTCTTTCTCATGCTCGTGAAACCATGAGAATGTAATCGAGTAATCTTTTGTCGTTTTTGTGAACTCACATTGGTAATACAAAAAATGAAACCCATGGATTATCCTTTAATCTCTTTTCAAGCTCCCTAAACATGAAAACATGGCTGAGCAACCTTGTTTTTTTCACGCTCATAAAAGTATTTGAAGAAAACGTCTGATGAGAGGTAGGTTATCTCTTTTTTGGTCTTGTTAGACTAACTTACGAAAAAGGACCTTATGGACTTCTCTTTAAGTGTTTTTCAGAATCTTTAAAAATGAAAAACCCTTGAGTTTTCTTTCTTTGGACTCGTTAAACAAACATCAAAAGACCCATATGGGATCAAACCACTCCTTCTTAGGGTTCATTAAACATACTCCGAGGGACTCATCCAAAGGATGAAATTACATTTACAAACATATGTTATCCTCCACAAGCTTGCATAAAAATAAAGAGGTACTCGCCAAATATGGTGGGGGAAAATTGGGAAAGAAATGTGTCTCTATATTTGTGTTAGTGGCAGAAATAGTCGCTCTTGAACATGACACCTGCCTTCATCTTTGTATCTGGGTAGGGAAATTCATTTGTCTCTTGTTTGACCATCCAAAAGTTCATATATTGGGTCCTCCTTGAGTCAATGTTGCCAAGACAAATGTCATTTCATTCATATGTTCAAGAGAAGTCCAACCTAAACGAGCCTTTTATCGAGTCGACCATCTGCAGTTATAAATTTTCTACCATGTCGGCCTTCCCTGAATCAGTTACGAATCACTTCATACTCTGATTTACTTCAATTCTGTTACATATTTCATGTCATTGATGCGAGATACATCAAGGCCCTCCTATGACGAGTCTTTTCCTGTTGACTTCAACTCATTATCTGGGAACAAGATTTAGAAATCATTTAGTACCTTAGAGCCTGCATGCCTCAATGGCAGGTTTCTTTACTTTCAACAGTGGGTTCACATCATTGACCCCTGATTGGAAGATTCCATCGAGTGTTTGACTTCAACTCATTTATTCACATTCGTTGGATTGTACTAGAGTACCTTGGGAGTCATTTACATCAATGGTGATTTCCATCACACTTGTTAATAGTTTTCATTAATGATCGGTAATCAAGTGGTTTCTACCATGTTCGAATTCGACACTTGTAATCACATGGATAGATTCATACTTAGAGACGATGGAAATGAAGACCCTGGATCTCATCATCTTAGTCCAGGTTGAGACGGAGTATTCATTAGTTTGTACTAACACATAGATCCATTGTGTATGTCTCGTGGATATGTTCAAATTTGAATTCTTTAGAGCATAGATCCACAGTGTATTCCTGGTGGCTATGTTGAATTATGATGACATGGATCCATAGTGTATATTTAGTGGCCATGAATCACTTGAAACTTATGATTAGAGTCACTTGTATTCTGAGCATGGAAATGCCTACCTCGAAAAATGGTATGTTATTTATGCAGATGCTTGATTGTTTGCAGGTTCTCGATTGATGCGCTCCTTGTTTTCGATGCACACATTCTACAAAGTATTTCAGTTGTCACAAGTTCCAGTTTCATACTTTGGGGGGCATTTTGTTACACATTATTTTGGTCAAATCAATGATCAATTGAAAACATGTGCTCATGTTCCCTGAAAATATTAAAAGAGACTTTTTCCATGAGAAAAGTGGTTTGATTTTCCTCTTTCAAAAACCATATCAAGGAAGGTCGTCAAACAGTGATGTATGCATGGGATGCGACGATGCATGATCATCGCACTCTGCACTAAAAATGGACTACGACGTCGTCGCATGCTGCTTGTACATGGGGTGTGATGATGCTTAAGCAAAGGAAAAGTCAAAATTCATGAATGTTCTAGAAGGGAATCTTCTAGAAGATGAGGTGGCCTCCAATCGGTTTGGATCTTACTGGCTTCTCTGATTTAGTGAGATCATCCTAATCCCCTCATCTATCTCTCTTTCACCCTATATAAAGAGGGATCTCTCATGGAAAAGGATAAGATTGAATAGGCTAAGGTTTGCAAGGGCTTGCATATGCATGAAGAGTTCTACTACAGATTATGCTTGAGAGCTTTCCTTTAGTTCTCTAAGTCAGATTGTGGATCTTCTTCATCAAAGGCACTGGAGAAAAGGTGTGTGTGTTGGGGAAAATATCCATTGAAAGGGGACCTTGCAACATCAATTCATAGGTTTTATTCTCCACTTTCCATTTAATATAGTGCAACAATACATTTCTTCCCTATAAAGGTGTCTTAACTTTTATTGTATAACTCCTTGATCTTATACATAGAATTCATTGGAATATATATATCTTTGTTCTCTCTCTGTTTGTTGGTTTGTGCTTCTTAAACAGGTTCACTATCCCTCAAACTCAAAGAAGGATCTACAAGGATGACACTGGCGAAGATCAAGCATCATTTAAAAGGCATGTCACTTGTACCTCTCTAAACTAGTTTATATGACAATGAAGTCTAAGGTGAAGTATGTATTTTGTCTTGTTTTTTTCTAGCTTCCTGTGGAAGTTAGGGAGATATGTTTGTGTCCGCACTTACTGATTAGTCCGATAGCATTCACCACTCTCAATCCATCGGGTTGTACCATTCATTTATTAGGGCCTCTCTGGCACATGTAACCAAGAATCTCACCACTGGTTTCTCAAGGGACTTGTTGCTAGGAAAAATAACCAGGAAAAATAACATGTAACAACCTTACTGTTGTAGTGAAATTAATATAGGAGTTCACTCTTTAGGCCTGGAAACCTAGTTCTTCGACAATGAAACTCCCACACATGAGTCCACTCTTTAGTCCTGACAACATGGTTCTTTTGCAAGCCTGGAAACTTGCTTCTTCACTTCTCTTCTAGAGTTTTGCTTCCTTACTTTACTCACCCTTTAGGTTCAAGCATCCCTTTCACTATTATAAAGTTCCTCAGTTGATCCATAATTTTCAAAGGTGTTCTTGCGCAGGTGAATTCCAATAGCAACATGTAACATGTAGCACATGTCTCATCTACATCATATGCATACATCTAATATGAGACATAATCATACAATTTTCAACTACAAATTTTCAAATATGCTTTATACATGAAAACATAATTTCTCAAGCATGAGGTTTCTGCTCATTATATTTGGCTCTTGCAGTTGTAGATTTCAATATTCCTTCTGGGCTTACATCCCTGCCATATCCAAGACCATTCTCCCTGCAATTCTCTCAATTTCCATGCAACCAAACAAATTGTTAGCATATCATAACAATTTTTGTTTATTAATTTCTCAAACCTGTTTTATATAGAAAGATAAAATTTCCCAGGCACGGGATTTCTTCTCATTATGTTTGGCTCTTGCAGCTATAGATATTAGTCTTCCTTATGGGATTACATCATTTCCTTATCCAATACTACTCTACCTACAATTTCCTCAACTTTCTTGCAGCCAAAAAAGTTGTTAGTATCTCATGCACAATATCATTTCACTGCAACATTTGCATTCAATCCATGAAGTGATTTTCCAAATTATATTAATCAAAAATTCCATCACTTCCAACTATTATTCATATCTCATGCACAATATCATTTCATTGCAACATTTGCATTCATCCCATGAAGTGATTTTCATAATTATATTAATAAAAATTTCCATCACTTCCAACTATTATTCATATTAAATGGAATGAAACCATCATTCCTCACATATGCATTACCAATGCCCAAAATTTTTATAATGCAATCAAACATTAACAATAAATAAAATCAATGTGACAATACTCATGGCCACATTTACATAATGAATTCTTGCATTGACTTTGTAATACCATATATCCATGTCATTTATTCCACCATGGTGAGTTGGGAGGTATAGCCCACGTCTCAACACATCATCCAAACTCTTCCCCAATTACCTATTCGATCATTTGGATACTTTCCTCTTCAACCCATACACAACACTAGGAATATAATTCCCTTAGTTTTCTCTCGTGTCGGCAAAGAGGTTGCAGTCCAAACATCGATTATATAGGGGAAAACCATTATGCACTTGTAATGATCCAAATGCTTAAATTATCAGAATAAACCAGAAGTACACACCATGTACAGAATGTGAGCGTGGAACACAAATCCAAGATACATAAGTTACACAATAACTCCTTAAAGAATAGGGGAACCCCCTCCAAATAACCAAATACGTTTCATACTTCACAATTCACATCTCAAATAATGAATACATTATCTCTTATATATAGCTATTCACACTTGCACATGAGGCCCCTTTACTACTAGGTCGACCATATTACATATATATTTACACATTACATGTACATTTAGGCCCATATATTCCACCCCTTGGGGTCATATCATATACATTTATCCATGTATATTCCCCCCTTGGGTCATAACATTTAATAAAGTCATAAAACACTTTTATGATTTTTTCCTCTTGAAACTATCAAAAAATTCAAAATCAAGAAAAATAAAATAAAAAATGCTAAAAGTAAAGGTTAAAATTGATTCGATCAAATAATCATACAAGCTTGGAGGAAGTGCCTTCATACAAAAATATTGGAATCAATATTCACCACAAGATCAACTGGAACTATAGTGTTGAGAAAATGATAAATAAAGGGTGGAAAGATTATTATGGGCTTGAAAAAAATTGTAAATCAACAGACATTTGGATTTGGGATAAAAAAAAAACTCCTATTTCACACTCATCACTTTGGTTATCTTATATTGATGTGAATTTTAGGGTTGCAGTATCTCTAAAGAATCCCAGAGAAAGATAGAATAGATCCAACATAATTTTATAACTTATATTCTCAAAATTAAGGGAAATACATCCTATCCTATCCTCCTCATAGAGGCGAGCCTTTAACCCATTGAGAGCATTGATATGATTAAATACTTAATTTACAAGAAAAAGATAAACAACATGGACGGTAAGAGGCTCCCAAAAATTGCTTCAAAATCTAGCCAAAAACACTAGCAACTCAAGAGGGGATGGCATAAAGATGCCAAATCTTGACTAATTTAATCATTGGGGAATACAAGAAGAATCCATCATGAAAAATACTGATAATATTACAAATATTGTCACTTTTAAATTTAAGGAGAATATGTGGTGTGATAAAGAATTAGAGGATACAAGGAAATTAAGATACTAAAAGGGGGTGGTCAACCCTAATTTAGAAGATCAAAAGTACCTCTCAGTTTTGACAAGTGCAAAGAAGAAAACCAACATTGCTAAAATAAGAACAAACTCTCACGAAACTGGGAGTTGGAAAATTCCCAAAACACCGTGGGATGAAAGAATCTTCCATCTTTGTGACAATAAGAGGGTTGAAAATGAAAAACACTTCCTCTTAGATTTCCCTTCCTATACCCAAATTAGATCCCATTTTAAAGATATTTTCCACAATACAGACCTTCTTAACCTCCTAAGTCATCAAAACTATGGTGGTCTTGCAACACTTCTCTGAATGATTTTTTTTAGCATAGAAATACAATTATATATATATATATATATATATATATATATATATATATATATATATATATATATATATATATGATAGTAAGTGGTATAGTAGAGGCCAAAAAACTGGTATTAGAAACCACAAAATTGGAACAAAGCTTTA
>JASDQU010010366.1:93675-105670 GCA_032191745.1 Picea mariana | reverse complement strand
TCAATCTTGATGTCAGGGAAGGGCTAGGAGAAGAAATTGACCTAACTTGGAAGGGTTATACATATACTTAGTTATTGGACTATGAGAATGTACCTTTCATATGTCGCCACTGTCACAAGTATGGACACCTGGTGGACTCTTGTCACCTTCCTTTAAGAAATAGAGGGGGTTCTTAATACAGAGCAAAGTTAAATTCATCCTCCCCAATCCACAACAAGAGGCAAGAAATTTCCTCGGAAAGGACTACTCCAACCCCGTTGGACCCGGTCCATGTGAAGAGGTTACAATTGAAAAGGATCAGTCGGATCACTCGCCACCCCTCGAAAGGATACAAGAAGGACAATTGGAGATTACAAGCAGTTCTTCAACAATCCCAGACTTGTCGGATAACTGACCTTCAGGTATTTCTCCTTGTCACCTTCCCCCTATTACTGTTTTAATTAATAATTTGTCTTTAGAGGGTATTGATTGGACGGAGGCTCTAAAAAAATTATCACTTAATATTGTCTCCTTAAACTGTCCCGTGGCCAGACAGGATAGATCATGTGACCCCCCACCCTTTTGGAAGCCCCCCCCCCCACCCCCCCCTCCTAAAATACTTTGCATCCTCGAAGAAAAATCTTCTTCCTCCTCTCAGTCATTGGAGTCCTCTTCTACCCGTTATTTCTTAAGGTCCCAAACAAAAGTCGCAGGTGGACTAGGAAAGGAGGAGATTTCCTCCATTGACAGGGGAGGTCGGGGGAGAAAATCCTTTCTCTCCAAAGAAAAAAACATAGTCCAAATTTGATCTTCTAGCTGGAAAACAACAATCAATTGAACAGGCACTTAGAGCAGTGAATCCCTGGGGCAAGGTTCCTTCATGAATATCGTTTCCTTTAATTGTAGGGGTTTGGCAGGAGCCCATAAAAAATATGCCTTAAAAAGGGTGGTCATCATAGAACACCCGGGCTTTCTGCTTCAAGAGACTTTAGAGACAGGGGAGGAGGTTAAAACTAGCCTGGAGTGCTTACTACCTGGGTGGAGTTTCACGACGTTAGATGCTTCGAGCAGATCTGGAGGTTTGGCTACTGGTTGGAACTCTCATAAAGTCCAAGTTCTCAACTCTTGGGGTCAGGACTCTAGTCTTGGGATTAATTTTTTCCTCCCTGCCTTAAAAGAGATAGTACATTTACTAAACATCTATGGACCTTATCTGAATAGGAACCCCTTCTGAGACACTCTCCTCAAAAAATATGTTTTCAAGGAGCTACTTATTTTGGGGGGGATCTAAATCTCTCCTTAGGCCCTTGAGAAGTTTGGGGGGACAATGTGAGACCTAATTCACTGGCAGATTACTTGGGCAACAAATTTTCAGAAGCAAATCTAACAGACCTTGCTCCAACTCCTCTCAAACCTACTTGGAAGAACAACAAGACCGGAACAACATGAGTGGCAAAAAGAATTGATCGCTTTCTAATAAATGAATCTCTTCTGAAAAACTCTTTGACCATCAAGTAGTGGATTGGCTTTGGAGGATTGTCAGATCATCATCCTATCTTTCTGAAGCTCAAATGTGATTCTGAAAAACCAAGAAGCCCTTTTAGATTCAACAAAACATGGCTAGAAGATGACTCCTTAAAGTTAATCAAGGAGCATTAGATTCCCTTCCGACATGATATTACACATTCGGAAGCATATCGGTTCACTGATAATCTAAGAAGAATTAAAGAGATAGTAAAACCCTGGGCTTTCCAAAAAAGAACCCGAGAGGATAAGGAGCTAAGAGAAATCGAGCTTGAACTTAAAAGGTTCTCAGAAGAGGAAGGGGACCTATTGAGTACAATAGATTCAAAAATCAGATTATTACAGCTAGAAAAAAGAGAGGATAAAACTGCTTAAAGAAAAAGAAGGAACCTAGAGGTTAAAAAGCAGAGTCATATGGTTGGAAAGTGGAGATGAAAACACAAAGTTCTTTCAAGCCTATTCCAAAGGAAGAAAAAATGTAAATACCATTTGGTATTTAAAATATCAAGATGGAAACCTAGAAACATCATTTGAAGGATTGTCACTAGTAGGAAAAAACCACTTCAAAAATATCTTTAAAGCAGATAGCCAAGCTACAATAGAGGAAGTAGTCAAAGTGGCACAATGTTTTCCCAGATTTTTGGAAGAGGAAGATAATCACCTTCTGATGAAAGAAATTACTAAAAAATAGCTCCTAGAAGTATTTCACAGCTTCCAAAAAGATAAAATCCCATGCCCAGACGGTTGGACGATTGAATTTTTCCTGGGATGCTATGAAATTATAGGAGCAGATCTGTTGAAAATGGTGGAGAATACAAGGATTTCAGGACGTATCCCTCAGATTCTTAACTCCACCTTCATTGCACTCATCCCAAAAATGGACAAACCAGAGACCTTGGATGAATTCAGACCTATCTCACTCTGTAATTGTGCTTACAAAATCGTATCCAAAATTATAGCTCGAAGGTTAAAGAAAATCCTCTCAAAAAATATCTCGGAACAACAATTTGGGTTTCTAGAAGGGAGACAGATTCATGAAGCTATAGGAATAGCAGAAGAAGGATTAGATAGTACGAAGACCAGGAATTTAAAAGGGGCAGTACTCAAAATAGACATCTCAAAATCCTATGACTGAGTTAGTTGGTTGTATATTCGGTTATTATTGACACACTTAGCCTTTGAAGTTCCTTTTATTACTTGGATAATGAGTTGTCTTACCTCAGCATCATTTGCAATCCTAATAAATGGTTTGGATACAACTTTTTTTACTCTTGAAAGAGGGCTAAGACAAGGATGCCCCTTGTCACCACTCCTCTCTCTCCTGGTAGCAGAAGGAATTAGCAGAGCTCTCACACAAGGTAAGAGTTCAGGTGAACTCTTCGGAATCAAAATCTCATAGAATATGTCCCTTACACATCTCCTTTTTGTGGATGATGTTTTACTTTATATTGGTGGTACTAGAAAGGAGGCTGAGACCCTAAGGGACATCCTCTTACTTTTTTCCAAAGCTACAGGGATGCAAATAAATGATCAAAAATCATCTCTCACTACATTTCTGCTAACTAAAGAAGATGAAGAAGCCCATTAAACCTTCTTTCCCTTCGAAAAAAGGGCTTTAGCTGATGGATTAAAGTATTTGGGTTTTAATCTAAAACCCAATGACTATAGAAAATAAGATTGGACGTGGCTCCTGCAAAAACTGGATGAAATAATAAATACTTGGAGTCATCGATGGATGTCATGAGCAGCAAGATTGGTATTGGTAAAATCGGTACGAGAAGCCATCCCTGTTTATTGGATATCTCTTTCTTGGATTCCTAAAGGAGTTTTGAATGTTGCAAGTAAACTCACCTCAAAGTTCCTTTGGAGTGGCAAATCGAAGTCACACATTATCCCTTGGGTCCGTTGGGAGAAAATCGCCACACCAAAGGCTTTGGGGGGATGGGGATCGAAAAATATTTTCCTCTTCTCCAAAGCACTGACAGCAAAGGGGGGATGGTGACTTATTAAAACTACAATTCTTTGGAATAAAGTTATTCTATAGAAGTACATTGCACCTATTTCTCTTGAGGCCTGGATAAGAAGCCATCCAAAAACATTGAAGGGAACCTCGGTGATTTGGAAAGCTGTCATAAATTCTTTTCCACTTATTGAAAATGGTTTAGCTTGGAATATTGGAAATGGCAAAAGACTCAGGCTAGGGTTGGATCTCTAGTCAGGCAGTGATGGGAACCATTTTCTCACTGGACAGTTATTACAGTCCTTACATTCCAGGGACTTTTTCTTCCTAAGCTCCTTGGCGGACCCCAACCACTCCACACTTTGGGCTTAGGGATGGAAGGACCCCATCAGTCTGGGGATCAATGAAGAAGAAACTCAAGAACTGGAACACTTTATCCATAGCCTAAAGGTAGCACATATCAAACTTTCAGAATTTGAAGATGAACTAATTTGGGATACTGCACCCTCTGGGTCCTACACTCCCAAACTGGTTTATTTAAAGTGCATTTCAGACGTAACTACACAAGAGACAACCTGGTGGTGGAGCAAACTTTGGAAAGTAAAAAGTCCGCCAAAAACCTGACTGTTCATGTGGAATGTTCTTTGAAACAAGGTACTGACTTGGGACAACCTTCAGAAACGAATTTTTATTGGACCCAGATGGTGTTCACTATGCAAAACTGAAGAAGAGTCTTCTATCTATCTTTTTCTGAATTGCAGTTACATCATCAAAGTCTGGGTTGAAATTTCAAAGTTGCTAAACTTACAATGCCTGTGGGAGGGATCAAATTTGGAACATTCCTGGCGATCTTGGTGGAATAATAAAGAATACAAACAACTAAAAGCACTCCCCCTCTTGGTTATTTGGGGAGTTTGTCTTCCTCGAAACTCCATCATCTTTAAAGGTGTAACTCTTCCAACAGAGATCTCGGCAGCAAACAATGTTTCTCTCTTACCTTTCTCTCTCCCATCCCTTTCTAGCTCTCACCCTAGATGGACACAAGAGTTAATACTTGATGGGACTTCCCCCTGGGGTTTTTTTGATGGAGCCTCACAATAATCTCACTTTGGAGGGGGGGGACTCCTCTACCTTTCTCCCACTCATTATTTTGTCCTAACCTCGAGCCTTGGTTCAAGAACAAATAATTTTGCAAAACTAATGAGTTACAAACCGCTCATTGTCTTTGAAATAGAAAAAGGATGCAGGAGACTAAAATTATATGGGGACTCTTTAAATGTTATAAACTGGATAAAAGGCACTGTGAGATGTTTAAACTTAAGACTTGCTAGATTGGTGGAAGATATACAAAGATTGCAGAAAAATTTTGACTTCATTGATTGCCAACATGTCTACAAGGAAAACAATAAAGAAGCCAACCAGAAGTCGAAGGAAGGGACTAACTTGGTTATGGGACAGTGGAAAATAACTGAGCACCAGAATGAACAGTCAAATGAATATTGGCACAGTTCTTTTTTGGAGCAAACATCCAGTTTTTGAACAACATTTTGAAGAGCAAGAACTTTTTTATAAATGAACAACGATAATAGTTATATATATCCAGTGCACACATTATGCAATACAGAAGAATCTGCAACAGTATCAGTCCTAGACTCTAAACAGGACAAAAGGAGCTTACTGAAGCAGTTCTGAAATGCAACAAACATCATACAGCTATAAGACTACAATGTAATATAATACCCCATTTTTTTTTTTAAGTAAAAAAGAGCAGAGCCTGTTGTATTAACTTTCCAAAAAAAGGTTAAAACATAAACACCATGTCTGCTAACTGTCTCACCATGTAAGTGGAAACCGAGACAACTGGCTATCTATGAAATCTATGAGGGAGATAGAGTGGTTTCCATTTGTCTTGCCCGAAGGAAACCAAGACAACTAGCAGCCATTAGTCTGATAAAAAGCTTTGATTCTTAGAGTTACAAAATAATGGCGTTTAGCCATGCCTAGTCTGAGGAAAATAGAGAAAAAGACTAAAACTATTAACTGTGACATTTTACCCGGTGGCCTCGCCTTCATCCATGTCGCCCTCGCCATCCTCGGTGGATGTCAGCATGAAGGCATGTGCACACGTCAGGCAGCACTGTCCTTGCGGTGTATTGGAGTAGGCCTCGTAGAGTAGGTCTACTCGTTGGCTTACTAGACTGGTGCGGTGGATTAGGTCCTACACCAAGCTCTGTAGTTCAAAGATTAACTTCAGGTGGTCCGGGTGGAAGAGTGGCAGGTGGCCATGCCCTTCCTCTTGCATGACAGATAGAGGACATGGCATAGGAGCAGTGCCACCCTCCCTATCCAAACTAGCCCCTAACGCCTCGCCTTCCATACCAATTGCCTCGGCCTCGACTACATCGTTTCATTCCAGGGATTCTGTTGGAGGGATCTCAAATACTCCTGCAGTCGGTTCTGCATCCATCTCTACCATAATTTCTTCTGTGATATAGCAGGGGGGGAAATCGTCCAATTGGACTTCTCATGTGTTGGAGTTGTGATGTTCCTTGATGGCTCGTTGGGTAGTTTCCCCGGGAAAACATGTCGGCGGGTTCCAATTTTCTGGGATTGTGAAAAGAAGGTGTGTTGGGGGGACTTGAATAGGTTCATCCGGGATAATTTCTTCAATATAGGCCATGGGAGGCAGCTCAGGTCTTCTGTGTTTTCGGACAAGCTGTGTCCTTTCCATGGACAATGCCCGCTCGAAGTTTTGTTGTCTCTTTCTACGCGCAGCTAAAGCATACCAGGCAGCCCCCCTGCAGGGCTTGCCTCGTTCCCTTGGCATTTGGAGATACCAAGCAGTGGCTCTGGCGATAGTTAGACCATTCCAATCACACCAGAGATCAAGGATGCTCCAACGCTATAGATTTATCTCCAAATGAGCCTCTTCCTCTCCGAAATCGAGTAAATTCATGACGAGTAAAGTGACCAAACCCGCCATTAAGGTAGTCCGTTGAGTGCTCTGTGGTTCCATTCCCATCACGTGCGTGAGAAGTCTTGGCTCATCGGCCTAGTCAAGCGTTGTACCACGTGGCCCCTCTATGCTAGGTGGCACCCCATCCGAGGTTGGGTAATATTTGTTCGCAAGGCGTTGACAGTGAGTGGAGAGTTTTGTGGCTTCCGAGATGTGAGGATCCCAGTAGATTCTTTCCCTCTCCATTGTTACCCCTTCATTTGCTAGGAAATCCGCTATACTATTCGTGTCCCTTTTTACATGGGAGGTTATGATACTGAGATTGGGCCTAAGTAAGGCTCCAAACTCCTCTAGCAGTCCTGATAATCTCTAGTTGGGTGATATTTTCCCTGGATGTTCCCCGTGGAGGATCTTAGTAATTAGCCAAATGATGATTTGAGAGTCCCCTTCCAAAATGATATTGTGTAGGTGGTTGTCAATTGTTTCTTGTGTGCCCCGGAGGAGGCCCATCAGTTCTGCGGCATTGTTTGTGTTTTCTCCAATAAAACCTACTACGAGGTAGTGGATTTGGCCATCTGAATTTCGGAGGGTAGCTCCAAATCCGGCTGGTCCCGTATTTCCTTTGCAAGCCCCATCAAAATTGACTTTTATAAAACTTGTTGGAGGAGGGGACCATGTAGTTGGGCTGCTTTTTCAGGGATTGCTTGGATTTATCGCAGGGTGATTATTCAGGCTAAGCTTCCAGTGCTAGAGAATGCACTGCTCCTCTGGATCGCATTTCGTATCCTCCTGCTTCCACTTTTTACTTTGGATTGTTTCCCGGATGATCTTTCTTATTTGTCCCCATACTAGTTCTGGAGTGGGTGCCTTGGAGTGGAAGATTCTTTTATTCCGTTCCTTCCAAATTTTCCAGAGAGTGAATCCTGGGAGTAGGAGCCAAATGAGGGCAAGAATGGGATTTTTAAAAGATAGCAGGTCCCAATTTTCTATTGTATCTCTGATACTGATCCTGTTCTGATTCATCCTGCACATTGCTTAAGCCCCTTGGTCCCATATCCACTGGCTGAAAGGACATCTGTTGAAGAGATGTTCCAGAGTTTCCTCTTATTGTTGGCATAAGGGGTAGATTGATGGTCCAATGAATCCTCTTTTCTGGAGATTATCCCAAGTGAGCATACGGTTGTGGACGGTGAGCCAAAGAAAGTTTGACACCTTCGGCCAAAGGAACGGGCTCCAAACCTTGTTCCAGATATTCTCCTTGTCATGACTCTGGCGATTACCTTGTAGATAGTAGGCTTCTTTGACTGAAACGTTAACTGTAGTGGAGTGCCCCCATCTAATAATGTCCAGGCCTTCTCGCTTGGGGATTTTCTTGTGGCTGACATAGTGTTGCCAGGCGTGAAGGTCAGAGTTCTCTGGGATTTGTAGCTCCTGGGTGGAAGTCTTCCATTGTCGCCAAGGTAGAGGTTGTTTTCCGGTCGCCAAAATTCCTTTACATGCTGAGGGGTGTTCGTGTGAAGCAGTTGCCTGAGGGGGCTTAGCTCCTCTATCTGATCTAGAGATTTTTTTTGTTGCCACGAGTCCTGCCAGAAAAGTGCACTTTCTCCATTCCAGATCTCCCAGAAGGCATGTTTTTTAACCATCTCTCTGTTTTTCCAGGCTGTGTTCCAGATGTTGGATCCCTGAATCTGGTCGTTGTGATGGATGAGTTTGTCTACATTTGTGTTTGGAGCATAATTTTGTTTCCAAAGTTGCACCCAGAGCACAGTGGGGGCCTTTAGCCATCTCCACCACATTTTAGCTCCCATGACTTGGTTGAGTTTCCCTGGGTCACGCAGACCCAGTCCTCCCCACGCTTTAGGCTTGCAGAGTTTTTCCCAGCCTACTAATGGCCATTTCTTGTTCGGCTGGTGCCCATTCTATAGGAAGTTTATTTGGAGGTTTCGAATGGTCCTGATGACCTGTTTAGGCGCTACTAAAGCTATGAAAAGGTAGGTAGGCAAGGCTTGCAGAACTGACTTGAGAAGCACCAACCTTGCTACAATGTTGAGAGGTCTAAAGGTCCAGTTGTTAAACCTATTAGAGATGGAGAGAAGCAAGTTGTCCCAGGAAATGGATCACGTTGGAGCTCCTGTGAGGGGAATGCCAAGGTAGTTGAATGGAAGGGAGCTCTTGGGTATGCTCAGGAGTCGTGAGATGTGGTTCTGGACCCCTATCAGAGTGTTGAAAAAGTAGAGTTTGGATTTGTCGAGGTTGAGAGCCATGCTTAAAGCTTCTACAAAGTTAGAGAGAATGGAGGTGAGTTTGAGGGCTTCTCATGTAGTGGGGGTATTCAATAGGAGGGTGTCATCGACGAATTGGATATGCGAGCGTGTTGGCTGAATATTATGCAAGGATAGGCCTTTAAGGGTGCCTTCCAGTATCGTTATCTTGATGTAACGCCCTAGACCTTGCACCATGAGGATGAAGAGGAAGGGCGAAAGAGGGTCCCCTTGTCTTATGCCCCTGGAGGGAGTGAAGGGTTGGGAGGGTACCACATTTACCAGGATGGAAAAAAAGGCTGACGAGGTTAGTTTCATGATCCAGTCGACCCAGTGATGGTCAAAGCCAAAGTCTTCGAGCATAGAGCGAAGGTACTTCTAGCTGACTCTATAAAAATCTTTTGAAAGATCGAGCTTGATAAGAATACCTGGGGTTTTAGTTGTCTTGAGAGAGTGGATTACCACATGAGCCAAAATAACGTTGTCCATAATTTGTTGTCCCTCTACATATCCTAATTGTTCCTTGGAGATGATGAAGGGCGGGATTGGCTTAAGACGTGTAGCAATCACCTTTGTAATGATTTTGCATATGACATTGCAGAGTGTGATTGGTCTGTATTGGTTGGGATGGGTTCAACTCTCCTCCTTCGAAATTAGAGTGAGGAAAGTTGCATTGAGGGCTGTTAATACTTGGTCGGAGGTTCACGATTCCTCCATGACCTGCCTCACCTCTTCCTTGATTAGATCCCAGCAATGGTGGAAGAAGTTGGTGGTGAAACCGTCTGGGCCGAGTGCCTTGCCTTGTGACATTGCTTTAACTACCTGATCCACTTCTTCCTAAGTAATGGGTCTCATTAGTGCTTCATTTTGTTCTGGAGTCACAAGGGAGGGTATGTGCCGTGTTATCCTCTGAATTGTTGTCGTTATGTCCTCGTTGGTTTCCGTTAGGAGATCTTTGCAGTAGGTGTTTAGCTCTTCAGCAATTTGGTTGTGTTCTCTGATTGGGTTTCCTTAGACATATTCTAGATGTGTTATTCGATTGATGTAGCGACAGTGCATCATGGCTCTGTGGAAGAATTTTGTGTTCCTCTCGCCCTATTTGAGCCACTGGACTCTGGATTTTTGTCGCCGTAGTATTTCCTCTTGCTTTTTCCTTTCCTCTAAACTTGCTTGGAGCTCTGCTTCCTCCTTCATTAGGTTTGTTGTTCTGGTCCCTGAAATGAAGATTTCCTGCAATTTTGCTAGCTTGTTTTCGATAGCCTGCATGTTTTGAAATATGTTTCCAAAAGTTTGCTTGTTCCATAGCTTTAGCGAGTTTTTGAAGTTTTTAAGACGCTACTGGAACTTGTACATGTAGGTGTCATGGTCTATTTCCACTTGGGCCCACCAAGACTTTGCAAGATGATGGAAGTCAGGGTGTGATGGAAAAAATTTCTCAAATCGAAAGGGTTTGTGCTGCGGCACAGCCCTATTTCTAGGAAGAATGCAATCGGGCAATGGTCTGAGCCTTCCCTTGGAATAATGAGGCTCTCCATCCTCGGACCTCATTCTAGTAGTTCCTCCGCTATGAGGAAGCGATCCAGACGGCAGGCCACCTGCTGGTGCCCCAATATACGGTTGGACCATGTGAAAGTTCCATTGCAGTTATCTATGTCTATTAGATTTAGTGAGTCAATGAGGGTTTTGAACTTATCACTGTCAGGCTCCAGTCGCTTAATTCCACCTTTTTTCTCCTCCAGCGTCAGGATCATGTTGAAGTCACCGCCTAGGATCCAGTTGGGCATGCACAGCAGGGTTTTGATATGAGCTATTTGCTTCATGAGACTGTCCTTGTCTTGTTGGCTCTGAGGTCCATAGACATTTGTGATGTAGCCTTCTTGAGCTGGCCCTGTGATCATGAAGTGGGCGGTAAGCATGCCCAAGGTAGAGAAGGGTTCGCTTAGGGTGACAGTATTGGGGTTCCATAAGATGGCTAATCCTCCTGACGCTCCGGTGGAGTCGGTGTGTATGGATTCACATCCATGCCAGCTTCTTTGGAATATGATTTCTGCTTTCAGTCCTGCACATTTTGTCTCATGTAGTAGCAGGATGTCTGGTTTTTATGCTCAGATCGAGTCTCATAGGATTCTTTGTTTGGATCTATCATTAAGTCCCCTTATGTTCCAGGTGATGATCTTCATCATAAGTTTTGTTGGGTTGGGTGGAGGTATCCCTCCGAGAGCTTTTGGATCTGCCCAGAATTGAGCATGAGATTTCCTACCTCCTTGATAAGCTGATGGGTTGACTTTCGTCCTCTTCTTTTATTTTCTCGGGGTATCCTCTTTGAGTCTGAGCTTGGATTTGTGGCTATACCCAACCTGGTTGTGGATCCTGCCATGGAGTCCAGAAAAACTTTATGGACTTTGCGGAGCTGCTCTTCAAGGAGGGCTTGCAAATCCTTTTGGTTTAGGGCTTCTTCCAGTTTTTCCAGATCTATCCCTGCTAGGTCATGGTCTTCCAATTGGATGTGGATGTTTGTATCCACGGGGTCGTGTTCTTCTGGCATGGCCTCATTGGTTTGGATCGATGAGGGTGTAGCTTGGTTCTTCCCTTTCGCCTGTTGTTTTGTTGTGTGCAGATCTTGTATTTCTTCATCTTCCGGTAGCTGGTTTAGGATCTCATACGAGTTTTTGGTCAGGATAGTGGGCTTGGGATCTGATTGTTGTTTCTTTGGAGGGTTTTTCTTCCTACTTGTGACCATAGTGAATCTGTCTTTCTACTTGGCCTCGTTGGCTTTGGTTGCTTGGATATTCAGTAGACAATCCCTAAAAAGGTGGCCATGTTCATGACACTTCAAGCAGCGGAAAGGAATGTGTTCATAGTCCAGCGTTTGTTGCTAGTCTTTATCTTGATATTCCAGAGTGACAGATCCTGGAAGAGCTTTGGAGATGTCCATGTATACACAGATTCGAGCATATGAGGTGTATTTTCTTTGCCTTGTGGCCTCCGAAGCTTTGACATAGTGCACTACTGTGTTTCCTATTCCCATGAGGATTTCCTCCAGCCAAAACTTCTGGGGCAGAGAGTAAAGTCGGATCCAGACTGGAGCCATTGTAAAATCTTCTTTGTCCGGGCTGAATCTGTCCATCTAGAAGCAAAGAAAAATCCCGACTGAGTTGTAAAAGTATGGTCCAGTTTCAAAAATTTTGTCCTTATCCTCCAGCTTGTACAGGATGATTGTGAAAAAGCCTTTGGAGCTTAGCTGGATTTCGTAATCTCCTTTAGGGTTCCACCAGTGCTTGATCCAGCGGGTTAGGTCACGTTCGGATGGCCATA
>JASDQU010010366.1:81670-93625 GCA_032191745.1 Picea mariana | reverse complement strand
GGTGAAATCGTTTGGGTTGGGTGTCTTGCCTGGCGGCATTGCTTTAACTACCTGATCCACTTATTCCTGAGTAATGGGTCTTATTAGTGCTTCATTCTATTCTGGAGTCACAAGGGAGGGTATGTGCCCTGTTATCCTCTAAATTGCTATCGTTCTGTCCTCGTTGGTTTCCGTTAGGAGATATTTGAAGTAGGTGTTTATCTCTTTAGCAATTTAGTTGTGTTCCCTGATTGGGTTTCCTTGGGCATCTTCTAGATGCGTTACTCGATTGATGTAGAGATGGTGCATCATGGCTCTGTGGAAGAATTTTGTGTTCCTCTCGCCCTCTTTGAGCCACTAGACTCTGGATTTCTGTCGTCATAGTATTTCCTCTTGCTTTTTTCTTTCCTCTAAACTTTCTTGGAGCTCTGTTTCCTCCTTCATTAGGTCTATTGTTTTGGTCCCTGAAATGAAGATTTCCTGTAGTTCTACTAGCCTGTTTTCGATAGCCTGCATGTTTTGAAATATGTTTCCAAAAGTTTGCTTGTTCCATACCTTTAGCGAGTTTTTGAAGTTTTTAAGACATTGCTGTAACTTGTACATGTAGGTGCCATGGTCTATTTCCTCTTGGGCCAACCAAGACTTTGCGAGATGATGGAAGTCAGGGTGTGATAGGCATAATTTCTCAAATCAAAAGGGTTTGTGTTGCAGCACGGTTCCTGTTTCTAGGAAGAAGGCGACCGGCCAATGGTCTGAGCTTGCCCTTGGAAGAATGAGGCTCTCCATGCTTGGATCTCATTCTAGTAGTTCCTCTGCTATGAGGAAGCGATCCAGACAGCTGGCCACCTACTGGTGCCCCGATCTACGGTTGGACCATGTGAAAGTTCCATTGCGGTTTTCTATGTCTATTAGATTTAAAGAGTCAATGATGGTTTTGAAATTACCACTGTCAGGTTCCAGTCGCTTAGTTCCACCTTTTTTCTTCTCCAGTGTCAGGATCATGTTGAAGTTTCTTCCTAAGATCCATTTGGGCATGCACAGGAGGGTTTTGACAAGAGCTATTCACTTCATGAGACTATCCTTGTCCTGATGACTCTGAGGTCTGTAGACATTTGTGATGTAGCCTTCCTGAGTTGACCCTGTGATCATGAAGTGAGAGGTAAGCGTGCCCAAGGTAGAGAAAGATTTTCTTAGGGTGACAGTATTGGGGTTCCATAATATGGCTAATCCTCCTGATGCTTAGGTTGAATCGGTGTGTATGGATTCACATCCACACTAGCTTCTTTGGAATATGATTTCTGCTTCCATTCCTTCACATTTTGTCTTCTGTAGTAGCAGGATGTCTGGGTTTTCTGCTCGGATTGAGTCTCATAGGATCCTTTGTTTGGATCTACCATTAAGTCCCCTTATGTTTCAGGTGATGATCTTCATCATAAAGTTTGTTGGGTTGGGTGGAGGTATCCCTCCAAGAGCTTTTGGATCTTCTCAGAATTGAGCATGAGATTTCCTGCCTCCTTGATAAGATGATGGGATGACTTTCGTCCTCTTCTTTTGTTTTCTCGTGGTATCCTCTTTGAGTCTGAGCTTGGATCTATGGCTATTCCCAGCCTGGCTGTGGATCCTACCATGGAGTCTAGAAAAATTTTATGGAATTTCTAGAGTTTCTATTCGGGGAGTTATTGTGGATCTTTTTGGTTTAAGGCTTCCTCCAGTTTTTCCAGATCTATGCCTGCTAGGTCATGGTCTTCCAACTACACGTGGATGTTTGTGTCCATGGGGCCACGTTCTTCTGGTCTGGCCTCACTGGTTTGGATCGATGAGAGTGTAGCTTGGTTCTTCCCTTTTGCCTGTTGTTTTTCTGTGTGCGGATCTTGTATTTCTTCATCTTCTGGTAGCTGGTTTAGGATCTCATACGAGTTTTTGTTCAGGATAGTGGGTTTGGGATCCGATTGTTGTTTCTTTGGAGGGTTTTCCTTCTTGCTTATGACTATAGTGAATCTGTCTTTTTTCTTGGCCTCATTGGCTTTGGTTGCTTGGATATTCAGTGGACAATCCCTAAAAAGGTGCCCATGTTCATGACACTTCCGGCAGCGGAAAGGAATGTGTTCATAGTCCAGCGTTTGTTGCCAATCTTCATCTTGATATTCTAGAGTGACAGATCCTGGAAGATCTTTGGAGATGTCCATGTATACAAAGATTCATGCATATGAAGTGTATTTTCTTTGCCTTGTATCCTCCGAAGCTTTAACATAGTTCCCTACTATGTTTCCTATTCCCATGAGGATTTCCTCCAGCCAAAACTCCTGGGGCAGAGAGTAAATTCGGATCCAGACTGGAGCCATAGTAAAATCTTTCTTGTCTGGGATGAATCTTTCCATCCAGAAGCGTAGGAAAAGCTCGCCCGAGTTGTAAAAGTATGGTCCATTTTCAAAAATTATGTCCTTATCCTGCAGGTTGTACATGATGATTATCAAAAAGCCTTTGGAGCTTAGCTGGATTTCATAATCTCCTTTAGGGTTTCACCAGTGCTTAATCCAGTGGGTTAGGTCATGTTTGGATGGCCATAATCCCAAAAAATTGCCTATGAGGGCATGCTCACGCATGAACTAAGTGTGTTCGCCCACCCTTGTTGAGCTAATGAGATACCTTGGGGGTTTCTCTGATTGTGGGATGCATTTTCCCTTCTCCCAGCTTTGAGGTGCTTTTGGATGGGACGTACCTGCTTCAACATCCATTTCTTTCTGTATCCCTTGTTCTCTGGCTAGAACTTGGTCTCGTATCTATGAGGGCATCTCTAAGGAGGGATGCTTCACTCTTGTGCCTGCTCTATCATTGGCGGTTGCATTGTTGTACGAGGGGGGCTGCCCCCCCTCTGCTAGACTCATTCTGACTAATCAGTCTTGGGGTCTGCCTGTTCCATATCATAGCAGATGTGAGGTACCATGGAAGAGAGTTTGGGTCATGAGGTAGGAGTGCAGGGGAAGCATTGCAGAGTGATAGGGTTTCCTCCTCTCTCCCAATTTCTACGATCAAAATCTAAGTATTATTTCATTATGAGTTTCTCTCTTGCTATTTTACAAAATCAAGACTTGCAATTTTGTCTAAATATAAACTTATATCTTTTGGATGGACAAAGTAAATATGCATTNATTGCAAAGACGGGCCTCACATAACCATGATAAGAGAAAATTAATGAAATGACAATTTAACAGTAATGATATGGCTTATTGATATGATGTAAGTGATGTTGGGTATGTGTTATATTCTTTGTATGATTATGCCATGAACTATACACTGGAATAAGAAAGGGGGTCTGCTTCGCCCCCCCTATTTAGCAGTTTCGAGAGTATATCCCATGAGAAAAAAAAATGAGTTGTTTTTTGGTCCATTTATGGCATGTTTTTGGTGTTTTCGATCAATAGTTTTTTGACCCATTGTAATGTAATTCTAATCAAGGAATCTAATCCTCGTCTACAAATTAAGGTTTTGTATGTTTTTGGATCCTATATGTTGTAGTGTAATGGTGAAGTTAATACAATGAGAGTTAGAGGTGCATGTCTAAATATTTGTTGGTTTTCCCCGTTAAGGATTTCAAGGGTAAATTTTTAAGTAGTCAGTGTGATTGCTATCATTTTCTTTATGATTTATAAACAATTTGTATGTGCACTGGTATACTATAAAGTATTAAATCCTACAAGTGATTGAAAAAATATAAGATGGATTCATGTTGATTGTTGTAAATATGAGTAACCATTTGGTCAACCTTTCTCTAAGGATGTCACCTCTTGAAAAGAGGAAGAATTGTAATAAAGGACTTGATCAATTTTCACTAAATAGTGCCATAAACTATTGATTTTTTGTCACCCCTAACATGATAATGAGGAAATTTACGCATTTGTGTAATATTGTTTTAGCAATATTTGTTTATGTTCACAAGGAGTTAGCTAGTGAGAATAAATGTTTTTCTAAAGATAATTTATGTAATAAATAACATAATTATTTCATTTATGGATCTTTTCTTTTAATTGCATAAGTTTTATTTTATTATGTGCATGCAATACCAATGTCAAGGGAAACAAAATCCCCAATGATATCCCATCATACCACATAGAGTGCAAGATCACATACCCCACATATCCTAGAGAATTTGTAGAATCATACCAAGGAGATGGTATATTTTGGGATCTTATTAGTGGCAATTATAAGGAGAATGGAGTTTTCTTTGGAGTATAATATATTAATTTTCAATACTTAGACCACCCATCATTCTGGTGCAATTCAATTAGATACTATAGGCATTGAGGACATCCTCACGGCTACTCTAGGTGCAATACACATGACCTTATACAAGCTAGAGTCAATAGAGAAAATTATGATAATTCTATATGGAGTTCATTAGAATTACCGACTTGTTAGGAAGCAATATTTGACACTTATCGAGCTCAACCTTTGTAGTATAATATATTAATTTCCAATACTTAGAACACCCATCATTCTGGTGCAATTCAATTAGATACTATAGACATCGAGGACATCCTCATGACAACTCTAGGTGCAATATACATGACCTAATACAATCTTGAGTCAATAGAGAAAATTATGATAATGATATGTGGAGTTCATTAGAATTAGTGACAGGTGAAAAGTAATATTTGACACTTATCGAGCTCAACCTTTGTAGGATTCATCTTATGTTATTCTTCCTTCATTTTACTATTTTCATATTAATGGTAGGAAATGAAATATATTATCGATATGCATATGCATGTTTGATCCCCAAACCCTATACCACAAGACTTAATCCAAAATCTCACAAAATGTACTTAATGGTCTCAAAAAATTTGATATGAATCACAAGGTAGAAGAAACTATAAAAAAACATGTTGCTTAAATTCCCTTCAAAAATAGCCATGACTTTCCTCTCCATATATGTATGCTAGACCTAGAATGATGATATGAATAAACATATATTCACAATATAACCTTGAATGACATTTATAGTAAATACCATACACTAAGGAATCATAAGTACCTTATAATTGGCCTAAATGTAATGATGACACCCTTTGATGCATTCCTTATAACATGTCAGAGCTTGTATTCTAAGTAAGAATATAAGGGAATTATGTTGAGCTACACTGATAAGTGCAAGATAAGAGTTCCAAAATATGTCTTATGTGTTTCCTTTATGCTATATATTACAGTGTTATAAACCATCATGTATGAAGTACTATACCATAAAATAATACACCAAAATAGGCTATGTAATTTGAGGAAATAAACAAGACGCTTGTTAACATGCTTGATGTGAAGAAAGTACAAAAAGTGAGTCATGCATTTTTGTTGGATATAGTGAACAAATTAAGGCTTACATGTTGTATAATCCCCTCACTAATCGCATTGTTGTGTCAAGAGATGTGATTTTTGATGAAGGGGGAGTTTCTGGTCATCAAAAATGCCATGATGATATGTCTAAATATGTTATGGATAGGAAAATTATTGATGACATTGATAATGAGAAGCCCACTAATATTTCAGTTCCAAATTCTACAAATCCACCAAGTAGCCCCTCATCTAATTCTTCAGTTCCAACTGCAAGCCCAACATCAAATTTAAGTTTTGCAAGGAAGGTAAGAAGATTAATTGACACTTATCGAAGGAGTAAAGTCCAACACATGAAGAAAATCCAATAGGTGAGACAATAAATTTTGGTTTATTTTCCAAGGTTGATTTTGAACCATCATGTTTTGAAGATGCATGTACTAATGAGGTTTGGGTGCAAGAAATTCAAGAAGTGATAGACTCTATTCACAGGAATTATACTTGGGACCTTATAGAACTTCCATGTGACAAGAAAACGATTGGTACTAAATGGGTCTACAAGAATAAGTACAATAGTGATGGCAGTGTTGATAGACAAAAGGAAAGATTAGTTGTTAAAGGCTTCAGACAGAGGTATGGAATTCATTATGAAGAAACATTTGCACCGGTAGCAAGACAAGAGACCGTTAGAATGATAATTTCATTAGCATCTCAAAAGAAATGGAGAATTCATCACATGGATGTCAAAAGTGCCTTTTTGAATGGGTACTTAGAAGAAGAAGTGTTTGTGAAAAAACCACAGGGTTTTGAAGTGAAAGGAAAAGAACGTCAAGTATACAATTTGAAGAAGGCTTTGTATGGCCTCAAGAAAGCACCAAGAACATGATATGCTAGTATTGATGGATATTTTCAAGAGAGCGACTTCAATAGAAGTAAAATTGAACCTACACTTTACTACAAACAAGAAGGTAATAATATTCTTATTGTAAGTCTATGTGTTGATGACTTATTATATATGGGTAGTAGTTCTAAGATGAAGGATGAATTAAAAATTTCTATGATGAATGAATTTGAGATGAAAGATTTGGGTCTCATGCAATGTTTTTGGGGTATGGAGTTTTATCAAAATGGCGATGAAATTTTCATTTGTCAAGCAAAGTATGCAAGAGATATGTTGAAGGAATTTGAAATGGTAAATCGTAAACCAACCTCCACTCCAACTGGTCATGAAATTTTGTTGTGTAGAGATGATGGCGTTGAAATAGTTGATGAGGAAACATACATAAGTATTGTTGGAAGTTTAATGTTTCTAACCCACACAAGACATGATATTGCTTATTCAGTTTCTCTTGTTTCAAGATACATGAAAAATCCATCTGAAATACATATGAAGGTAGCCAAGAGAATTTTGAAGCATGTGAAGGGTACTCTAAATTTTTCTATTCATTACTACACTTTTAAAAGGTTTAATCTTGTTTGATTTAGTGATTTTGATTGGGTAGGTTGTTTGGATGACCGAAAGTCTACATCTGGTAATTGTTTCTCTTTTGGTTCGGGTATGATTACTTGGAGCTCAAAGACACAAAGTATAGTTTCACTTTCATCCACAGAAGTAGATTATGTTGCATTCACCCCAACATGTACTCAAGCATTATGGCTTAGAAAATTTTTAGAAGAAATTGGAGAGAAAAAAATTGATCCTACAATGATATTTTGTGATAACACTAGTGCCATCAAAATGGCCAAGAATCCAGTCCATCATATAAGGACAAAACATTTTGATTTAAGGTAACATTTCATTCAAGATTTGGTGCAAAAGAAGGAAGTAGAACTAAGGTATATAAAGACTCAAGAGAAACTTGCAGACATTTTCACTAAGGAGGTTGCTAAAGTCTAGTTTTTGAAACTCTGAGATCAGATTGTGAGCTCTCTTAGCATCAAGGGGAGTATTTTCGTAATTGATGCAGTCTTTTCAATCATCTGACATGATGCAATCTATTTGCAGTTTTCTTTTCTATCGGTTAGTGTTTAGATATAGATTGTCTGACTAAATAATGCATGCAAAATGTATGAGTAGTTTTGTTAAATAAATTGTTGTAAGCGTTCAATGATGGAAACTAATTTTTTTTTCTATGAGGCTATGTATTTTTATGAAGATCAAGGTTGATTAGTGTTGAACACAACCTTTTTGTGCAACTACCTCAATAATAATTTCTTTTTTCTTTATGCTTGGATTGCAAGCATGATTATATGATATTGTGATTTAATCATTTACTATATTTTTATGCTATTCTAATTGAATGATTATCTAGTCGAGAGATAGGCCTGCATAGATCCTTTAAAATCCCCTTGTAGGAGGTCCAACAAATCCTCGATCCCGGGAAGGGGATATCATTTTTTAATAGTTTATTTATTAAGGGAACAATAGTCAGTGATGAGACACCACTCAGAAATTTATTATTTAGGGATAATAAAGGCATGGAATGCATAGGGGGATGATCAAGGTTTGATGTGGCCAGATTCCAGAACTTGGCCAACTTGGTGATCAATTTTAGAAGCTTCTCAATGTGAAAGATGGTAGGAAGGGGCGTTCAGTAAGGATGCACCTAGTATGAGGTCAATGGAATGCTCAATAGAGGGAGACATGGGTAATCATGTGTTTTTTGTGAATACATCGAAAAATCCATCGAGCAAGGGGATCATCTTCGAAGGGGTAGGAGTGGACAAATTAGTGGGTTTAACAATATGCACTAAGAAAACACAGACATATTTATTGATATTGAATTGCGTAATAGACTCCTTGTTGGTAAGTGATAGAGTGGGATTAGGAGCAAATGATGTGAGAACATAGGTGCACCCATCCAGTTGCAGATGATATTGGTGGGACTTGGCATGGTATAGGACATGTCAGGCTTGTTGGTAGGGGAGGCCGATTAAGTCTGCACAATCCATAGAGGAGACATCACATTTGATTGTATCGTGAAATAGACCAATGGAGAAGGTGACCGCACAACACCTAGAGACTATGAGACTAGGGCCTACCTTTTGTACCGAACTAATATTGTATGGGGATTGATGTGAAGTAGTGGGTAGTTGGAGGAGTTGTACCAATTCCTGTGATACGAGGCCCTTTTGGATGCCATTGTTCATAATTAGGGTGGCCAATTCGTGTTTGATCTAGAAATTATGAATGAAGAGATGAACAATAGATGTGCCTAGTTCATCGGTGGTCATTAAAATCGGAGATAGATCTCCTTCAACAAGGTTATCAAGGGAAAACACTTCAAAATATGTCAGGAAGTCAGTCAGAGAAATATCGATTTTTTTTTTGTTAGTGCACAAATTATTCAGTGTGAGACAACTGACAGAAGAGTGTGAATTTATCTTGAGGAAAAAACACTAGGGTACATTATGGGATGAGGTGAGGAAGAAATGTGGTCCAACCAATGCGAGAGTAGGATAATTCCCAAGAGTGGATGGTCCTTCTCGATCTTGAGAAGAAGAAAGTCCAGGTACTACCTTACGTTCAATGACCAATACCCGAAGAAAGGCCTTGTCCAAGGAAGGAATTTCAAACATATATACTTTGTGATGGATGCTTAAAAATAATTCATAATTGAAATTGAAAATCAATATATCTTTTGGATTGGTGTTGTGGAGATGGATGCATAGTTTGTAGAAGATGTTGATGGATCCTTGAATGAAATTATTTTCAAGTTGTCGGAGCTGCAACCATCTCGCGAGGAGGTTCTACTGATAGCCCGATGGGTATAAGCACTCTCTATGAGAACATGGTAGAATCCATCTCATGTCACAATGTTTTGTGTTTATGTCTCGATTGGGTCACCTCCGTCCATTATCATGGAATAATTCTCTAGCTGAGTGTCCCACCATGTTTGTGCAATTCCTTTGAGTTGCATGTTTTTTATCTAAAGCTTCATGTCTTCTTTCATCTCGGGAAATGTACAAAATTATGTGGAAATAATTCGAAGCTAAGAGACAACATCCTCAGCATTCATTTGGCCCAAAAAAAATGGTAATTGGAAGAACGTATCAATATCCATGGGTGTTGGAGCTCTGCACTATTGCAGACGAAGTAGATCTTGGAGAGCCATCGTTAAATTCTAAGTTGGAGTTTTGGAAGTGGATGCATAATCCTCTATATATGGCTCTCTTTGTGGTGGAATAATTTTTATTCACCACAAATGTTGATATGTTACTCGATGTTGCACTAAGTGCAAAAAGTGAGTCATGCATTTTTGTTGGATACAGTGAACAAAGGCTTACAGGTTGTATAATCCCCTCACTAATAGCATTGTTGTGTCAAGAGATGTGATTTTTGATGAAAGGGGAGTTTATAGTCATCAAAAATGCCATGATGATATGTCTAAATATGTTATCGATAGGTATATTATTGATGATATTGATTCTAAGAAGCCCACTAATATTTCAATTCCAAATTCTACAAATCCACCAAGTAGCCCCTCATATAATTATTCAGTTCCAAGTGCAAGCCGAACATCAAATTTAAGTTCTGCAAGGAAGGTAAGAATCTTAAGTGACACTTATCAAAGGAGTAAAGTCCAGCACATGAAAAAAATCCAATGGGTGAGACAATAAATTTTGGTTTACTTTCCAAGGTTGTTTTTGAACCATCATGTTTTGAAGATGCATGTACTAATTAGGTTTGAGTGCAAGAAATGCAAGAAGAGATAGATGCTATTCATAGGAATTATACTTGGTAGCTTACAGAACTTCCACATGACAAGAAAACGATTGGTACTAAATGGGTCTACAAGACTAAGTACAATAGTAATGGGATTATTGACACACAGAAGGAAAGATTAGTTTCTAAAGGCTTCAAACAAAGGTATGGATTTGATTATGAAGAAACATTTTCACTAGTAGCAAGACAAGAGACTGTTAGAATGATGATTTCATTAGCATCTCAAAAGAAATGGAGCATTAATCACATGGATGTGAAAAGTTCCTTTTTGAATGGGTACTTAGAAGAAGAAGTGTTTGTGAAAAAACCA
This sequence comes from Picea mariana, assembly GCA_032191745.1. Lineage (NCBI taxonomy): Eukaryota > Viridiplantae > Streptophyta > Pinopsida > Pinales > Pinaceae > Picea > Picea mariana. The sequence goes on along the minus strand of JASDQU010010366.1, from coordinate 83,288 downwards.
CAAGGTTTTGAAGTGAAAGGAAAAGAAAATCAAGTATACAAGTTGAAGATGGCTTTGTATGGCCTTAAGAAAGCACCAAGAACATGGTATGCTAGGATTGATGGATATTTTCAAGAGAGCGGCTTCAATAGAAGTAAAAGTGAACCTACATTTTACTACAAACAAGAAGGTAATAATATTCTTATTGTAAGTCTAAATGTTGATGAATTATTATATATGGGTAGTAGTTCTAAGATGAAGGATGAATTCAAAATTGCTATGATGAATGGATTTGAGATGAAATACTTGGGTCTCATGAAATGTTTTATGGGTATGGAGGTTTATCAAAATGAGGATGAAATTTTCATTTGTCAAACAAAGTATGCAAACGATATGTTGAAGAAATTTGATATGGTAGATTGTAAAACAACCTTCACTCCAGCTACTCATGGAATTGTGTTGTGTATAGATGATAGTGTTGAAATAGTTGATGAGGAAACATACATAAGTATTGTTGGAAGTTTGATGTTTCTGACCCACACAAGACTTGATATTTCTTATTCAGTTTCTCTTGTTTCAAGATACATGCAAAATCCATTTGAAATACATATGAAGGAAACCAAGAAGATTTTGAGGCATGTGAAAGGAACTCTAAATTTTGGTATTCATTACTACACTTTTAAAAGTTTTAATCTTGTTGGCTTTAGTGATTCTAATTGGGGAGGTAGTTTGGATGACCGAAAGTCTACATATGATAACTGTTTCTCTTTTGTTTCGGGTTTGATTACTTGGAGCTCAAAGACACAAAGTATAGTTTCACTTTCATCCACAAAAGCAGAGTATGTTGTAGTGACCTCAACATGTACTCAAGCATTATGGCTTAGAAAAATTTTAGAAGAAATTGGAGAGAAAAAAATTCATCCTATAATGATATTTTGTGATAACACTAGTGCCATCAAATTGGCCATGAATCCAGTACATCATATCAGGAATTTTTTTTTTGATTTAAAGTAGGATTTATTCAAGATTTGGTGCAAAAGAAGGAAGTAGAACTAAGGTATATAAAGACTCAAGAGAAACTTGCACACATTTTCTCTGAGGAAGTTGCTAAATTCAAGTTTTTGAAACTTCGAGATCAGATTGTGATCCCTCTCAGCATCAAGGGGGGGTATGTTGGTAATTGATGCAGTCTTTTCAATCATCTGACTTGATGGAATATATTTTCAGTTTTCTTTTCTGTTGGTTAGTGTTTAGATATAGATTCTGTGACTAAATAATGCATGGAAAATGAATGAGTAGTTTTCTAAAATAAATTATTGTAAGAGTTCAATCAGGACAACTAATTTTTTGTTCTATGAGGCTATATATTGTTATGAAGATCAAGGTTGATCAGTGTTGAACACAACCTTTTTTTGAAACTACCTCAATAATAATTTCTTCTTTCTTTATGCATGGATTGTAAGCGTGATTATATGATATTGTGATTTAATCATTTACTATATTGTTATGCTATTCTAATTGAATGATTGTCTAGTCTAGAGATAGGCCTACATAGATCCTTCAAAATCCCCTTGTAGGAGGTCCAACAAATCCTCGATCCCAGGAAGGGGATATCATTTTTTAAAAGTTTCTTTATTAA
>JASDQU010010366.1:66057-79753 GCA_032191745.1 Picea mariana | reverse complement strand
AGTCGTCTTGAGAGAGTGGATTACCTCATGAGCCAGAATGACGTTGTCCATGATTTGTCTTCCCTCTACATAGCCTGAATGTTCCTTGGAGATGATGAAGGGAAGGATTGGTTTAAGGCATGTAGCAATCACCTTTGTAATGATTTTGTATATGACATTGAAGAGTGTGATTGGTTTGTATTGCTTGGGATGGGTTACCGTCTCCTCCTTCGGAATTAGAGTGAGGAAAGTTACATTGAGGGTTGTTAAAACTTGGCTAGAGGTTCGCGATTCCTCCATGACCTGCCTCACCTCTTCCTTGAATAGATCCCAACAATGGTGGAAGAAGTCAGTGGTGAAACCATTTGGGCTGGGTGTCTTGCCTGGCGGCATTTCTTTAACTGCCTGATCCACTTCTTCCTGAGTAATGGGTCTCATTAGTGCTTCATTCTATTCTGGAGTCACAAGGGAGGGTATGTGCCCTGTTATCCTCTGAATTGTTTTCGTTATGTCCTCGTTGGTTTCCGTTAGGAGATATTTGAAGTAGGTGTTTATCTCTTTAGCAATTTAGTTGTGTTCCCTTATTGGGTTTCCTTGGGCATCTTTTAGATGTGTTATTCGATTGATGTAGCGATGGTGCATCATGGCTCTGTGGAAGAATTTTGTGTTCCTCTCGCCCTCTTTGAGCCACTGGACTCTGGATTTCTGTGGTCATAGTATTTCCTCTTGCTTTTTTCTTTTCTCTAAACTTTCTTGGAGCTCTGCTTCCTCCTTCATTAGGTCTGTTGTTGTGGTCCCTGAAATGAAGATTTCCTATAGTTCTACTAGCCTGTTTTCGATAGCCTACATGTTTTGAAATATGTTTCCAAAAGTTTGCTTGTTCCATAACTTTAGCGAGTTTTTGAAGTTTTTAAGACATTGTTGCAACTTGTACATGTAGGTGCCATGGTCTATTTCCTCTTGGGCCCACCAAGACTTTGCGAGATGATGGAAGTCAGGGTGTGATAGGCATACTTTCTCAAATCAAAAGGGTTTTTGCTGTGGCACGGTTCCTGTTTCTAGGAAGAAGGCGATCGGCCAATGGTCTGAGCTTGCCCTTGGAAGAATGAGGCTCTTCATGCTTGGATCTCGTTCTAGTAGTTCCTCTGCTATGAGGAAGCGATCTAGACAGCTGGCCACCTGCTGGTGCCCCGATCTACGGTTGGACCATGTGAAAGTTCCATTGCGGTTTTCTATGTCTATTAGATTTAAAGAGTCGATGAGGGTTTTGAAATTACCACTGTCAGGTTCCAGTCGCTTAGTTCCACCTTTTTTCTTCTCCAGTGTCAGGATCATGTTGAATTTGCCGCCTAAGATCCATTTGGGCATGCGCATCAGGGTTTTGAAAAGAGCTATTCACTTCATGAGACTATCCTTGTCCTGCTGACTCTGAGGTCTGTATACATTTGTGATGTAGCCTTCCTGAGTTGACCCTGTGATCATGAAGTGAGAGGTAAGCATGCCCAAGGTAAAGAAAGTTTCGCTTAGGGTGACAGTATTGGGGTTCCATAAGATGGATAATCCTCCTGACGCTTAGGTTGAATCGGTGTGTATGGATTCACATCCACACTAGCTTCTTTGGAATATGATTTTTGCTTCCGGTCCTTCACATTTTGTCTCCTATAGTAGCAGGATGTCTGGGTTTTCTGCTCAGATCGAGTCTCATAGGATCCTTTGTTTGGATCTACCATTAAGTCCCCTTATGTTGCAGGTGATGATCTTCATCATAAAGTTTGTTGGGTTGGGTGGAGGTATCACTCCAAGAGCTTTTGGATCTTCCTAGAATTGAGCATGAGATTTCCTGCCTCCTTGATAAGATGATGGGCTGACTTTCGTCCTCTTCTTTTGTTTTCTCGTGGTATCCTCTTTGAGTCTGATCTTGGATCTATGGCTATTCCTAGCTTGGCTGTGGATCCTACCATGGAGTCCAGAAAGACTTTATGGACTTTCTAGAGTTTCTCTTCAGGGAGGTATTACGGATCTTTTTGGTTTAGGGCTTCCTCCAGTTTTTCCAGATCTATGCCTGCTAGGTCATGGTCTTCCAACTGCACGTGAATGTTTGTGTCCATGGGGCCATGTTCTTCTGGTCTGGCCTTGCTGGTTTGGATCGATGAGGGTGTAGCTTGGTTCTTCCCTTTTGCCTGTAGTTTTTCTGTGTGCGGATCTTGTATTTCTTCATCTTCTTGTAGCTGGTTTAGGATCTCATATGAGTTTTTGGTCGGGATAGTGGGTTTGGGATCCGATTGTTGTTTCTTTGGAGGGTTTCTCTTCTTTCTTATGACTATAGTGAATCTGTCTTTTTGCTTGGCCTCATTGGCTTTGGTTGCTTGTATATTCAGTGGACAATCCCTAAAAAGGTGTCCATGTTCATGACACTTCCGGCAGTGGAAAGGAATGTGTTCATAGTCCAGCGTTTGTTGCTAGTCTTCGTCTTGATATTCCAGAGTGACAGATCCTGGAAGAGCTTTGGAGATGTCCATGTATACACAGATTCATGCATATGAAGTGTATTTTATTTGCCTTATATCCTCCGAAGCTTTAACATAGTGCCCTACTATGTTTCCTATTCCCATGAGGATTTCCTCCAGCCAAAACTCCTGGGGCAGAGAGTAAAGTCGGATCCAGACTGGAGCCATTGTAAAATATTCCTTGTCTGGGCTGAATCTTTCCATCCAGAAGCGTAGGAAAAGCTCGGCCGAGTTGTAAAAGTATGGTCCATTTTCAAAAATTATGTCCTTATCCTACAAGTTGTACAGGATGATTGTCAAAAATCCTTTGGAGCTTAGCTGGATTTCATAATCTCCTTTAGGGTTCCACCAGTGCTTGATCCAGTGGGTTAGGTCACGTTTGGATGGCCATAATCCAAAAAACTTGCCTATGAGGGCATGCTTGCGCATGAACTTAGTGTGTTTTCCCACCCTTCTTGAGCTAATGAGATACCTTGGGGGTTTCTCTGATTGCGGGATGCATTTTCCCTTCTCCCATCTTCGAGGTGATTTTGGATGGGACGTACCTGATTCAACATCCATTTCTTTATGTATCCCTTGTTCTCTGGCTAGAACTTGGTCTCGTAGCTACGACGACGTCTCGAAGGAGGGATGCTTCACTCTTGTGCCTGCTCTATCATTGGCGGTTGCATTTCTTTACGAGGGGGGCTGCCCCCCCTCCGCCAGACTCATTTTGACTAATCAATCTTGGGGTTTGCCTGTTCCATATCGTAGTAGATGTGAGGTACCATGGAAGAGAGTTTGGGTCATGAGGCAGGAGTGCAGGGGAAGCATTGCAGAGTGATAGGGTTTCCTCCTCTCCCCCATTTTCTACGATCGAAATCTAAGTATTATTTCATTATGAGTTTCTCTCTTGCTATTTTACAAAATCAAGACTTGCAATTTTGTCTAAATATAAACTTATATCTTTTGGATGGACAAAGTAAATATGCATTTTTAAACTATTACAACATCATTGCAAAGATGGGCCTCACATAACCATGATAAGAGAAAATTAATGAAATGACAATTTAACAATAATGATATGGCTTATTGATATGATGTAAGTGATGTTGGGTATGTGTTATATTCTTTGTATGATTATGCCATGAACTATACACTGGAATAAGAAAGGGGGTCTGCTTCGCCCCCCCTATTTAGCGGTTTCAAGAGTATATCCCATGAGAAAAAAAAATGAGTTGTTTTTTGGTCCATTTATGGCATGTTTTTGGCGTTTTCGATCAATAGTTTTTTGACCCATTGTAACGTAATTCTAATCAAGGAATCTAATCCTCATCTACAAATTAAGGTTTTGTATGTTTTTGGATGCTATATGTTGTAGTGTAATGGTGAAGTTAATACAATGAGAGTTAGAGTTGCATGTCTAAATATTTGTTGGTTTTCCCCGTTAAGGATTTTAAGGGTAAATTTTTAAGTAGTCAGTGTGATTGCTATCATTTTCTTTATGATTTATAAACAATTTGTATGTGCACTGGTATACTATAAAGTATTAAATCCTACAAGTGATTGAAAAAATATAATATGGATTCATGTTGATTGTTGTAAATATGAGTAGCTATTTGGTCAACCTTTCTCTAAGGATGTCACCTCTTGAAAACAGGAAGAATTGTAATAAAGGACTTGATCAATTTTCACTAAATAGTGCCATAAACTATTGATTTTTGGTTACCCCTAACATGATAATGAGGAAATTTACGCATTTGTGTAATATTGTTTTAGCAATATTTTTTTATGTTCACAAGGAGTTAGCTAGTGAGAATAAATGTTTTTCTAAAGATAATTTATGTAATAAATAACATAATTATTTCATTTATGGATCTTTTCTTTTAGTTTCATAAGTTTTATTTTATTATGTGCATGCAATACCAATGTCAAGGGAAACAAAATCCCCTATGATATCCCATCATACCACATAGAGTGCAAGATCACATACCCCACATATCCTAGAGAATTTGTAGAATCATACCAAGGAGATGGTATATTTTGGGATCTTATTAGTGGCAATTATAAGGAGAATGGAGTTTTCTTTGGAGTATAATATATTAATTTTCAATACTTAGACCACCCATCATTCTGGTGCAATTCAATTAGATACTATAGGCATCGAGGACATCCTCACGACTACTCTAGGTGCAATACACATGACCTTATACAAGCTAGAGTCAATAGAGAAAATTATGATAATTCTATATGGAGTTCATTAGAATTACCGACTTGTCAGGAAGTAATATTTGACACTTATCGAGCTCAACCTTTGTAGTATAATATATTAATTTCCAATACTTAGAACTCCCATCATTCTGGTGCAACTCAATTAGATACTATAGACATCGAGGACATCCTCATGACTACTCTAGGTGCAATATACATGACCTAATACAATCTTGAGTCAATAGAGAAAATTATGATAATGATATGCGGAGTTCATTAGAATTAGTGACAGGTGAAAAGTAATATTTGACACTTATCGAGCTCAACCTTTGTAGGATGCATATTATGTTATTCTTCTTTCATTTTAACTATTTTCATATTAATGGTAGGAAATGAAATATATTATCGATATGCATATGCATGTTTGATCCCTAAGCCATATACCACAAGAGTTAATCCCAAATCTCACAAAATGGACTTAATGGTATCAAAAAGTTTGATATGAATCACAAGGTAGAAGAAACTATACAAAAACATGTTGCTTAAATTCCCTTCAAAAATAGCCATGACTTTCCTCTCCATATATGTATGCTAGACCTAGAATGATGATATGAATAAACATATATTCACAATATAACCTTGAATGACATTTATAGTAAATACCATACACTAAGGAATCATAAGTACCTTATAATTGGCCTAAATGTAATGATGACACCCTTTGATACGTTCCTTATAACATGTTGGAGCTTGTATTCTAAGTAAGAATATAAGGGAATTATGTTGAGCTACACTGATAAGTGAAAATATGTCTTATGTGTTTCCTTTATGCTATATATTACAGTTTTATAAACCATCATGTATGAAGTACTATACCATAAAATAATACACCAAAATAGGCTATGTAATTTGAGGAAATAAACAAGATGCTTGTTAACGTGCTTGATGTGAAGAAAGTACAAAAAGTGAGTCATGCATTTTTGTTGGATATAGTGAACAAAGTAAGGCTTACATGTTGTATAATCCCCTCACTAATAGCATTGTTGTGTCAAGATATGTGATTTTTTATGAAGGGGGAGTTTATGGTCATCAAAAATTCCATGATGATATGTCTAAATATGTTATGGATAGGGAAATTATTGATGACATTGATAATGAGAAGCCCACTAATATTTCAGCTCCAAATTCTACAAATCCACCAAGTAGCCCCTCATCTAATTCTTCAGTTCCAAGTGCAAGCCCAACATCAAATTTAAGTTCTGCAAGGAAGGTAAGAAGATTAATTGACACTTATCGAAGGATTAAAGTCCAACACATGAAGAAAATACAATAGGTGAGACAATAAATTTTGGTTTACTTTCCAAGGTTGATTTTGAACCATCATGTTTTGAAGATGCATGTACTAATGAGGTTTGGGTGCAAGAAATTCAAGAAGTGATAGACTCTATTCATAGGAATTATACTTGGGACCTTATAGAACTTCCATGTGACAAGAAAATGATTCGTACTAAATGGGTCTACAAGAATAAGTACAATAGTGATGGCAGTGTTGATAGACAAAAGGAAAGATTAGTTGTTAAAGGCTTCAGACAGAGGTCTGGAATTCATTATGAAGAAACATTTGCACCAGTAGCAAGACAAGAGACTGTTAAAATGATGATTTCATTAGCATCTCAAAAGAAATGGAGAATTCATCACATGGATGTGAAAAGTGCCTTTTTGAATGGGTACTTAGAAGAAGAAGTGTTTGTGAAAAAACCATAGGGTTTTGAAGTGAAAGGAAAAGAACGTCAAGTATACAATTTGAAGAAGGCTTTGTATGGCCTCAAGAAATCACCAAGAACATGGTATGCTAGTATTGATGGATATTTTCAAGAGAGCAGATTCAATAGAAGTAAAAGTGAACCTACACCTTACTACAAACAAGAAGGTAAGAATATTCTTATTGTAATTCTATATGTTGATGACTTATTATATATGGGTAGTAGTTCTAAGATGAAGGATGAATTAAAAATTTCTATGATGAATGAATTTGAGATGAAAGATTTGGGTCTCATGCAATGTTTTCAGGGTATGGAGTTTTATCAAAATGGCGATGAAATTTTCATTTGTCAAGCAAAGTATGCAAAAGATATGTTGAAGGAATTTGATATGGTAAATTGTAAACCAACCTCCACTCCAACTGCTCATGAAATTTTTTTGTGTAGAAATGATGGCATTGAAATAGTTGATGAGGAAACATACATAAGTATTGTTGGAAGTTTGATGTTTCTAACCCACACAAGACATGATATTGCTGATTCAGTTTCTCTTGTTTCAAGATACATGAAAAATCCATCTGAAATACATATGAAGGTAGCCAAGAGGATTTTGAAGCATGTGAAGGGAACTCTAAATTTTGCTATTCATTACTACACTTTTAAAAGGTTTAATCTTGTTTGATTTAGTGATTTTGATTGGGTAGGTTGTTTGGATGACCGAAAGTCTACATCTGGTAATTGTTTCTCTTTTGGTTCAGGTATGATTACTTGGAGCTCAAAGACACAAAGTATAGTTGCACTTTCATCCACAGAAGCAGATTATGTTGCAGCCACCCCAACATGTACTCAAGCATTATGGCTTAGAAAAATTTTAGAATAAATTGGAGAGAAAAAAATTGATCCTACAATGATATTTTGTGATAACACTAGTGCCATCAAATTGGCCAAGAATCTAGTCTATCATATAAGGACAAAACATTTTGATTTAAGGTAACATTTCATTCAAGATTTGGTGCAAAAGAAGGAGGTAGAAATAAGGTATATAAAGACTCAAGAGCAACTTGCAGACATTTTCACTAAGGAAGTTGCTAAAGTCTAGTTTTTGAAACTCTGAGATCAGATTGTGAGCTCTCTCAGCATCAAGGGGGAGTATTTTGGTAATTGATGCATTCTTTTCAATCATCTGACATGATGCAATCTATTTGCAGTTTTCTTTTCTATCAGTTAGTGTTTAGATATAGATTGTCTGACTAAATAATGCATGCAAAATGTATGAGTAGTTTTGTTAAATAAATTGTTGTAAGCGTTCAATGACGACAACTAATTTTTTTTTCTATGAGGCTATGTATTGTTATGAAGATCAAGGTTGATTAGTGTTGAACACAACCTTTTTGTGCAACTGCCTCAATAATAATTTCTTTTTTCTTTATGCATGGATTGTAAGCATGATTATATGATATTGTGATTTAATCATTTACTATATTGTTATGCTATTCTAATTGAATGATTATCTAGTCTAGAGATAGGCCTGCATAGATCCTTCAAAATCCCCTTGTAGGAGGTCCAACAAATCCTCGATCCCGGGAAGGGGATGTCATTTTTTAATAGTTTCTTTATTAAGGGAACAATAGTCAGTGATGAGACACCACTCAGAAATTTATCTCTTAGGGATAATAAAGGCATGGAATGCATAGGGGGATGATCAAGGTTTGATGTGGCCAAATTCCAGAACTTGGCCAACTTGGTGATCAATTTCAGAAGCTTCTCAAGGCGAAAGATGGTAGGAAGGGGCGTTCGGTAAGGATGCACCTGGTATGAGGTCAATGGAATGCTCAATAGAGAGAGACATGGGTAATCAGGTGTTTTTTGTGAATACATCAAAAAATCCATCGAGCAAGGGGATGATGTTCGAAGGGGTAGGAGTGGACAAATTATTGGGTTTAACAATATGCACTAAGAAAACTGAGACATATTTATTGATATTGACTTGCTTAATAGACTCCTTGTTGGTAAGTGATAGAGTGGGATTAGGAGCAAATGATGTGAGAACATAGGTGCGCCCATCCAGTTGCAGATGATATTGGTGGGACTTGGCATGGTATAGGACATGTCAGGCTTGTTGGTAGAGGAGGCTGATTAAGTCTGCACAATCCATAGGGGAGACATCACATTTGATTGTATCGTGAAATAGACCAATGGAGAAGGTGACCGCACAACACCTAGAGACTGTGAGACTAGGGCCTACCTTTTGTACTGAACTAATATTGTATGGGGATCGATGTGAAGTAGTGGGTAGTTGGAGGAGTTGTACCAATTCCTGTGAGACGAGGCCCTTYTGGATGCCATTGTTCATAATTAGGGTGGCCAATTCSTRTTTGATCTGGAAATTATGGGTGAAGAGATGAACAATAGATGTGCCTAGTTCATCGGTGGTCATTAAAATGGGAGATAGATCTCCTTCAGCAGGGTTATCAAGGGAAAACACTTCACAATATGTCAGGAAGTCAGTCAGAGAAATATCGATTTTTTTTTTTTTTTAGTGCACAAATTATTCAGTGTGAGAAAAATGATAGAAGAGTGTGAATTTATCTTGAGGAAAAAACACTAGGGTGCATTATGGGATGAGGTGAGGTAGAAATGTGGTCCAACCGATGGGAGAGTAGGATAATTCCCAAGACTGGATGGTCCTTCTCGATCTTGAGAAGAAGAAAGTCTAGGTACCACCTTACGTTCAACGACCAATACCTGAAGAAAAGCCTTGTCCAAGGAAGGAATTTTGAACATATATACTTTGTGATGGATGCTTAACAATAATTCATAATTGAAATTGAAAATCAATATATCTTTTGGATTGGTGCTGTGGAGATGGATGCATAGTTTGTAGAAGATGTTGATGGATCCTTGAATGAAATTATTTTCAAGTTGTCGGAGCTGCAACCATCTCACGAGGAGGTTCTAGTGATAGCCCGATGGGTATAAGCACTCTCTATGAGAACATGGTAGAATCCATCCCATGTCGCAATGTTTTGTGTTTATGTCTCGATTGGGTCGCCTCCATCCATGATCATGTAATAATTCTCTAGCTGAGTGTCCCACCATGTTTGTGCAATTCCTTTGAGTTGAATATTTTTTATCTAAAGCTTCATGTCTTCTTTCATCTTGGGAAATGTACAAAATTATGTGGAAATAATGCGAAGCTAAGAGACAACATCCTCAGCATTCATTTGGCCCAAAAAAAATGGTAATTGGAAGAACGTATCAATATCCATGGGTGTTGGATCTTTGCACTATTGCAGACGAAGTAGATCTTGGAGAGCCATCGTTAAATTCTAAGTTGGAGTTTTGGAAGTGGATGCATAATCCTCTGTATATGGCTCTCTTTGTGGTGGAATAATTTTTATTCACCACACATGTTGATATGTTACTCGATGTTGCACTAAGTACAAAAAGTGAGTCATGCATTTTTGTTGGATATAGTGAACAAAGTAAGGCTTACAGGGTGTATAATCCCCTCACTAATAGCATTGTTGTGTCAAGAGATGTGATTTATTATGAAGGGGGAGTTTATGGTCATCAAAAATTCCATGATGATATGTCTAAATATGTTATCAATAGGGATATTATTGATGATATTGATTCTAAGAAGCCCACTAATATTTCAATTCCAAATCCTACAAATCCACCAAGTATCCCCTCATCTAATTATTTAGTTCCAAGTGCAAGCCGAACATCAAATTTAACTTCTGCAAGGAAGGTAAGAATCTTAAGTGACACTTATCAAAGGAGTAAAGTCCAGCACATGAAGAAAATCCAATAGGTGAGACAATAAATTTTGGTTTACTTTCCAAGGTTGTTTTTGAACCATCATGTTTTGAAGATGCGTGTACTAATTAGGTTTGAGTGAAAGAAATGCAAGAAGAGATAGATGCTATTCATAGGAATTATATGTGGTAGCTTACAAAACTTCCACAGGACAAGAAAATGATTGGTACTAAATGGGTCTACAAGACTAAGTACAATAATAATGGGATTATTGACACACAGAAGGAAAGATTAGTTTCTAAAGGCTTCAGACAAAGGTATGGATTTGATTATGAAGAAACATTTTCACTAGTAGCAAGACAAGAGACTGTTAGAATGATGATTTCATTAGCATCTCAAAAGAAATGGAGCATTAATCACATGGATGTGAAAAGTGCCTTTTTGAATGGGTACTTAGAAGAAGAAGTGTTTGTGAAAAAACCACAAGGTTTTGAAGTGAAAGGAAAAGAAAATCAAGTATACAAGTTGAAGATGGCTTTGTATGGCCTTAAGAAATCACCAAGAACAGGGTATTCTAGGATTGATGGATATTTTCAAGAGAGCGTCTTCAATAGAAGTAAAAGTGAACCTACATTTTACTGCAAACAAGAAGGTAATAATATTCTTATTGTAAGTCTATATGTTGATGAATTATTATATATGGGTAGTAGTTCTAAGATGAAGGATGAATTCAAAATTGCTATGATGAATGAATTTGAGATGAAATATTTGGGTCTCATGCAATGTTTTCTGGGTATGGAGGTTTATCAAAATGAGGATGAAATTTTCATTTGTCAAACAAAGCATGCAAACAATATGTTGAAGAAATTTCATATGGTAGATTGTAAAACAACCTCCACTCCAGTTGCTCATGGAATTGTGTTGTGTATAGATGATAGTGTTGAAATAGTTGATGAGGAAACATACATAAGTATTGTTGTAAGTTTGATGTTTCTGACCCACACAAGACTTGATATTTCTTATTCAGTTTCTATTGTTTCAATATACATGCAAAATCCATCTGAAATACATATGAAGGCAACCAAGAGGATTTTGAGGCATGTGAAAGGAAATCTAAATTTTGGTATTCATTACTACACTTTTAAAAGGTTTAATCTTGTTGGCTTTAGTGATTCTAATTGGGGAGGTAGTTTGGATGACCGAAAGTCTACATATGATAATTGTTTCTCTTTTGTTTCGGGTTTGATTACTTGGAGCTCAAAGACACAAAGTATAGTTTCACTTTCATCCACAGAAGCAGAGTATGTTGTAGTGACCTCAACATGTACTCAAGCATTATGGCTTAGAAAAATTTTAGAAGAAATTGGAGAGAAAAAAATTCATCCTATAATGATATTTTGTGATAACACTAGTGCCATCAAATTGGCCATGAATCCAATCCATCATATCAGGACAATTTTTTTTTATTTAAAGTAGGATATTATTCAAGATTTGGTGCAAAAGAAGGAAGTAGAACTAACGTATATAAAGAGTCAAGAGAAACTTGCACACATTTTCTCTAAGGAAGTTGCTAAATTCCAGTTTTTGAAACTTTGAGATCAGATTGTGAGCCCTCTCAGCATCAAGGGGGGGTATGTTGGCAATTGATGCAGTCTTTTCAATCATCTGACATGATGGAATATATTTTCAATTTTCTTTTCTGTTGGTTAGTGTTTAGATATAGATTCCCTGACTAAATAATGCATGGAAAATGAATGAGTAGTTTTCTAAAATAAATTTTTGTAAGAGTTCAATCAGGACAACTAATTTTTTGTTCTATGAGGCTATGTATTATTATGAAGATCAAGGTTGATCAGTGTTGAACACAACCTTTTTTTGAAACTACCTCAATAATAATTTCTTCTTTCTTTATGCATGGATTATAAGCGTGATTATATGATATTGTGATTTAATCATTTACTATATTGTTATGCTATTCTAATTGAATGATTATCTAGTCTAGAGATAGGCCTACATAGATCCTTCAAAATCCCCTTGTAGGAGGTCCAACAAATCCTCGATCCCAGGAAGGGGATATCATTTTTTAAAAGTTTCTTTATTAAGGGAACAATAGTCAGTGATGAGCCACCACTCATAAGTTTATTTCTGAGGGATAATAAAGTCATGAGATGCATAGGGGGATGATCAAGGGTTGATGTGGCTGGATTCCAGAACTTGGCCAACTTGGTGATCAATTTCAGAAGCTTCTCAAGGTGCAAGATGGTAGCAAGGGGCATTCAGTAAGGATGCACCTGGTATGAGGTCAATGGAATGCTCAATAGAGAGATACATGGGTAATCATGTGGTTTTTGTGAATACATCGAAAAATCCATCGAGCAAGGGGATCATGTCCGAAGGGGTAGGAGTGGACAAATTATTGGGTTTAATAAGATGCACTAAGAAAAATGAGACATATTTATTGATATTGACTTGCTTAATAGACTCCTTGTTGATAAGTGATAGAGTGGGATTAGGAGCAGATGATGTGAGAACATAGGTGCACCCATCTAGTTGTAGATGATATTGGTGGGACTTGGCATGGTATACAACATGTCGGGCCTGTTGGTAGGGGAGGTTGATTGATAAGTATTCACAATCCATAGGGGAGACATCACATTCGACTGTATCATGATATAGACCGGTGGAGAAGGTGACCGCACAACACCTAGAGACTATGAGACTAGAGCTGACCTTTTGCACCCAACTAATATTGTATGGGGATCAATGTGAAGTAGTGGGTAGTTGGAAGAGTTGTACCAAGTCGTGTGAGACAAGGCCCTTTTGGATGCCATTGTTCATAATGAGGGTGGCCAATTCATGTTAGATCTGGAAATTATGGTTGAAGAGAGGAACAATAGATGTGCCTATTTCATCAGCGGTCATTAAAATGAGATATGGATCTCCTTCAGTAGGGTTATCAAGGGAAACCACTTCATGATATGTCGGGAAATTAGTCATAGAAATATCGATTTTTTTTTTTGTTAGTGCACAAATTATTCAGTGCACGACAACTTATAGAAGAGTGTGAATTGGTCTTAAGAAAAAAACACTAGGGTGCATTATGGGATGAGGTGAGGAAGAAATGTGTGCCAACCAATGGGAGAGTAGGATAATTCCAAAGAGTGCATGGTCCTGCTTGATATTGAGGAGAAGAGAGTCAAGGTACCACCTTACGTTCAATGACCAAGACCCGAAGAAAATCCTTTCCCAAGGAAGGAATTTCGAACATATCTAGTTCATGATGGATGCTTAACAATAATTCATAATTGAAATTGAAAATCAATAAATCTTTTGGATCGGTGATGTGGAGATGGATGCATAGTTTGTAGAATATGTTGATGCATCCTTGAATGAAATTATTTTTTATTTGTCAGAGCTGCAACCATCTTGCGAGGAGGTTCTGGTGATAGCATGATCGGTAGAAGCACTCTCTATGAGAGCATGGAAGAATCCATCCCA
>JASDQU010010366.1:45884-66007 GCA_032191745.1 Picea mariana | reverse complement strand
CAGTGATGAGCCACCACTCATAAGTTTATTTCTGAGGGATAATAAAGTCATGAGATGCATAGGGGGATGATCAAGGGTTGATGTGGCCGGATTCCAGAACTTGGCCAACTTGGTGATCAATTTTAGAAGCTTCTCAAGGTGCAAGACGGTAGCAAGGGGCATTCAGTAAGGATGCACCTGGTATGAGGTCAATGGAATGCTCAATAGATAGATACATGGGTAATCATGTGGTTTTTGTGAATACATCGAAAAATCCATCGAGCAAGGGGATCATGTCCGAAGGGGTAGGAGTGGACAAATTATTGGGTTTAATAAGATGCACTAAGAAAAATGAGACATATTTATTGATATTGACTTTCTTAATAGACTCCTTGTCGATAAGTGATAGAGTGGGATTAGGAGTAGATGATGTGAGAACATAGGTGCTCCCATCTAGTTGTAGATGATATTGAAGGGACTTGGCATGGTATACAACATTTCGGGCTTGTTGGTAGGGGAGGTCGATTGATATGTCTTCACAATCCATAGGGGAGACATCACATTCGACTATATCGTGATATAGACCGGTGGAGAAGGTGACCACACAACACCTAGAGACTGTGAGACTAGGGCTGACCTTTTGTACCCAACTAATATTGTATGGGGATCAATGTGAAGTAGTGGGTAGTTGGAGGAGTTGTACCAAGTCGTGTGAGACAAGGCCCTTTTGGATGCCATTGTTCATAATGAGGGTGGCCAATTCATGGTAGATCTGGAAATTATGGGTGAAGAGAGGAACAATAGATGTGCCTAGTTCATCGGTGGTCATTAAAATGAGATATGGATCTCCTTCAATAGGGTTATCAAGGGAAACCACTTCATGATATGTCGGGAAATTAGTCATAGAAATATCGATTTATTTTTTTGTTAGTGCACAAATTATTCAGTGCACGACAACTTACAGAAGAGTGTGAATTGGTCTTAAGAAAAAAACACTAGGGTGCATTATGGGATGAGGTGAGGAAGAAATGTGTGCCAACCAATGGGAGAGTAGGATAATTCCAAAGAGTGGATGGTCCTGCTCGATCTTGAGGAGAAGAGAGTCGAGGTACCACCTTACGTTCAATGAACAAGACCCGAAGAAAAGCCTTTCACAAGGAAGGAATTTCGAACATATCTACTTCATGCTAGATGCTTAACAATAATTCATAATTGAAATTGAAAATCAATAAATCTTTTGGATCGGTGATGTGAAGATGGATGCATAGTTTGTAGAAGATGTTGATGCATCCTTGAATGAAATTATTTTTAATTTGTCAGAGCTACAACCATCTTGCGAGGAGGTTCTGGTGATAGCATGATTGGTAGAAGCACTCTCTATGAGAGCATGGTAGAATCCATCCCATGTCACAATGCTTGGTGTTTATGTCTTGATTAGGTCGCCTCTATCCATGATCATGGAATAATTATCTAGCTGAGTGTCCCACCATGTCTGTGCAATTCCATTGAGTTGCAGACTTTTGATCTAAAGCTTCATTTCTTCTTTCATATCAGGAAATGTAAAAAATTATGTGGAAAGAATGCAAAGCTAAGAGACAACATCCTTTCCATTCATTTGACCCCAAAAAATGGGTAATTGGAATCACGTATCAAGATGCATGGGTGTTGGAGATCTGCACTATTGCAGACAAAGTATCTCTTGGAGAGCCATCATTAAATCCTAAATTGGAGGTTTGGAAGTGGATACATAATATTTTGTATATGGCTCTCTTTGTGGTGGAATAATTTTTATTCACCACATATGTTGATATGGTACTCGATGTTTCACTAAGAATCATTCAAATCTTGAGTGCACTGATAAGGAATCAATCAGTACCATGAAGAGTGCATGTGGAGAATGATGCATGATGAACATGCTAGAATTCATGTGGATGGCACACTAGAATTCCTATGAAGGACATCTGGATCTTAGAAAGAAAAAATTGTTGGATGGCCTCACTTCTGATCGCCATGCCTAAGTAGAAGTTGGCTTGGATCTAGGTTATGATACGAATTAATTCAAAATTATATCTACAAAATTAAAAAATGCAGCAATCGAATAGACTGACACATAATAACTAAATGTTTCACAAATACAAGTACACAAATAATGAAAGATAAAAAACACTTGAAGTGAGAAGTTAGTGACCATTCCTTGTGTTTCATCTAGAAGAAACCCTTTTTATTACACTAGGCAAATTTTGGTTACAAAAAAAGGAAGAGACTTTATGATTTTATTTCTGATTTTATTTCAATTTTTATTGATTGACTTCCTCATGAAAACAAACTGTTAATTATTTATTCGAAACCTGCTTGCTTAGCTAGACTGGCAAGGGAAGTTTAGAATAGAAACAACTATATGTCCTCATATTGACTGGCAAAGGATAGGCACACTCTGTGGTGGCCCAAAATCCCATTCATCTCTTTCGTCTTCACTAGAGAGATTATCGAGGGACATATTCCTTTTGTGTCCCTTCTTTCTTGGCTCTACTCCTATATCCTTATTCAACACATCAAATTTTGAAGGATTCTTTGTTATTCCTTTTATTTCCTATTGGATATCATGAATTTTCATAAACATCTAATCCATGAAATCTAATATGGCATCTATAACTCTGATGGCTTCTTTCAAACTTGTGGTATCAGTAAGAACATGTGCTATTATGTCCATATTTTCATTGAGGTTATTCATATCTTCTTTTTCTTTCCTTGCTTCTTCAACTAGATTCAAGACATCCCTATGTAATTCATCAATATTGGGACCAATAAATTGAGATTGAAAATTGCCCTGATTTAATAATTTGCAGTCATCACTTATTGATTTGACTAATTACCTAACAAGAATATATTCTCTTTTTCTTTTCAATCCTTCAGAATGCTAGTGTAAAGGAATACTGGGCAGGTTTCTTCCTAAGAGGAAGGGCACTTATCATGTTGGATTCCTTTTGGTAGTCCCTAAGCCCTCTCTTGGCAAGGATAACATCATTAAGATAGTTGATGTTCTAAGGGATCTATGACCATGTATATTATTCATTTTTTCTTTTCAGGTAGGATAATCTAAATATTCTCATCTAAGACTAGTTTTGTTCTATGCTTCATTTGTCATTTGAGTATTGGAGTATTGAGTACATGTATGCCTTTCTTGAGTAGAAGAATATAATTATGGATATCTAAAAGACAAATATTTGTTGGATATCTGCGTAGGGATAGGCTTCTTGATCTGTTTTTGTATAAAGTTTTGTTGCACCACTTATTTTTAAAACCATCATACGTATATTCCTGTAATGTACCTCAAATTCACCATAGAATTTTTTTTTTCTATGACATAATTCAATTTTGTTTAAGCTTTAGAATTTAAGAAAAGGTAAGATATATTTCTGTCCATAATGACATTATTACACCAGTCTAGTTTACTTCGAACAAAATATCTTATGTGGATAAATTCTTTCCATAATTCTATCACTTTCCTTAACTTTCAAACTACTCCACATACTTATCTGTATATAGGCAATATCTAAACTTAGGTTGAAGGAACCCTTGAGGTTCAGAGAAAGGATCTGGGTGCACAGAGTTTAACATCTGGGTGGTCGCACATGAGAGTAGGTGAAACGAATGGTGGAGACACTTTGGGGAAAAGTGTCAAAATCCCGAGGGCCATAGGATTGCACCAAGTTACGAGGGATTTAACTACTTAGAAGCACCCCAAGAGAGGAGCCATATGAACGGTGGAAACACTTTGTGGAAGAAGTGCCAAAGTTGCAAGAGTCATTAGATCTTACAGAGAAGCGAGGAGATTAAGGCCAAATGTCTTCCAACACTCTAAGGCATTGAATTTCACTATTTCGGAGTTCAGGGTTTGGAGTGGCAAGTGATTTTGGAGTCTCTGCATCGTGAACTCCCAGTTCACAAAATTGTGAAACGATTGACATCATTCATTTCGGGGTCCGGGAGTTCGAAGGACTTAGAACAGGAGGAACACTTGCATCGCGATTCCTCGAATCCCGAAAAGCGGGTAGCACTTTGATGTTAAGTGCATGGTCACAGAGTGGTGGTCACATGGACGGAGGCTAAGGGTGATCCATAACCGTTAAGCCCCTTTCGACGTTTCGACAACCAGGAGTTGGAAGGACAAGGAGTCTTGCTTTGTTAAATTAATTAGTTCTACACATTTAATTATGGTTTCAATTGCAAGGTTGGATCTTCATGACTGCTAGAATAGTAGGTATTTTGACTGTCTTCTATGTGCACGTATAAAGGCGTATATTATTATTCTTACTATAGGGAATTCACTTTAACTATCCATTAACATCTATACTTATTTCCACTTATAAGTATATACATACCTATATCTTTCTCTAAATATATATAGAGCGATGCATTGTCATAGGTATAGTTTCATCTTGATTCTGGTTTAATAATTGGAAATCTTAGTTGCGTGCTACGGTCCTACATCCTTACTTACAGAAAATATAAGCATGCAAGTATATCTATCTAACTTGGGTCTCATTCTTACACACCAGTAGCTTACACATCAAGCATAGTTAACTTGAACGATCCCATCTTGTTTTCTATCGTTTATGCCATTAAACAATAGTCTAATTACGAAATTTCAAATACTTAAAGGTGTATGACCTCATGGCAGGCAGAACTCTAATAAACAAATCACGCTAAAATCTGCTTAATTAGTTTAATACTTTCATATACAATAATTTCTTTACTTGTCATGCCCTATACACAGTGAATTGTAATATGATCTGTTATTTCTATTCTACCTCTATCTCGAATGAAGATCCTCCATCATTTCTACCAGTCCATTCATTACCATATTAGAGTTGTTCCTATAAAAAATAATTCCTACTATGTTCCTAATGTTTTTTAAAAAAAAAGAGGTCAATTGGTTTTCAGCGATTACAAATTCCGAACACAAAAAACAAAATACCACGCTATTTTTCGAATCGTGAAATGCGGAAAGACTGTGGGCCCAACACTTCGGGGTTTCGGGGTTTGGGAATTCATGATTTCAAATGCCAAACCCCAACATACAACAACTCTCGAATTGCGAAAATGTGAATGGAAAGTGGGACTAGCACTTCGGGGTTTCAGGGTTCTGAATTTCGGCGTTTACGAACACCTGACACACAAACAAAATGAAATAAGAAAAGTCAAATTGCGAAATGAGATTAGTGTGTGGGCCCAAAAATTTCGGGTTTCGGTGTTTGGTAAAGCAAAGGAACTCCGCATATATGTATCAAGCAAGTCCAGAATGCCGAAATATCATTTTTTTATTTAATCTCATTTTAAATTCACACGCTCCAACAAATAAACTCGGAATAAATAAATGACCGGGTTTGTAATTGGTAAAAACAAATAATTACCGTGTTTGCTCAAAAAATGAATTTATCAAGAAATAAAAATGATTTTACAAAATCAATAACAGAAAAATCATAATCATAGAGAAAACCTCCAAAACAGGGAATAACAAAATCAATTCAGGAAATGCTTTCAAGCTATCTCACCCTCTGTGTCCGGAATTACAATATGATTCAAGTATTTATGGGAACAAAACCTACCCCTTCAACCTTAAGAAAAATTAAATCAGGGCGGTGATGGTATTTGGTGGTCTGCAAAGGCTAAGGCAGCCACCGCTTGACAGTAAACCCTCATGTCTTGAAGTGTCAAGACGGCCACCGATCCGCCATCATAAAGCGGTGAAATGATTACAAACCAACAAGTTTTTCCTATTACAGAAATGGATTATGACATGATAGATTTCTCCCATGGAAGTACTTCAATACAGAATTAATATATACATATCACTAGTATAAATGATTATTTAACACAGAGAAGGAGTAGATCAATATATCTGAACCAGTTTTACGGGAAGACAAATGGAACAACCACGTTCGTCCCAACCGTAGAATAAGCAGCCAAAATTTCTTGCCCGATTCACCCCCTAGCTTGACCATGAATCCATGAGGGCGAATTTGGAAGACTCCTCCTCAGCAATGTCCACAAATTCTAGCAGATATCCACTTGCCTCACACTTACTCAGCAATGCTCATAACAGCAAGGAAAATCCATAGTCCCTTTTCTCCGCATACTTGGCAGCGTCCTGCCTCCTCACATATGCTATTTATCAATTTTGCCCAGGTCTTTTTCCCTCCCTTGGAATTTTTTGCAGCTTTCTAAATCCTTGATTTTTAGGGGTTGCCAATGGCCAAATCACTTATTTTCCACTTGTAATAATCAGCCCATAGGTAGTTCCAACATGTTCCCCACTCATGGAGTCATGGTCAGCTAAATTTAACATGGTTGTTCCATTTTTCCTCCTCCAATCAATATAAAATATTTTGTTTCCATACAAGTTTCATAGTCAAATAGTTAGTTGGGTCAAATCAGGTCTTTGCCCAATAGTCAAAATAATTAATTGCAATTACCAAATTCGAAATTCGGAATTGCCATAAATGGCAAAAATTTTCCAAATTTGAATTTACTAAAAACGGAATAAATTTCTAGCAATTTTAAATTTCAAAATATTTTATTTTTTGGGATGTCACATCCTTTCCCCCTTCAGGAAAACACTATCCTCAGTGTTCGTTCCCTTCTTGGAATAGGTTTGGATGATATTTCCGCAAATCTCCCTCCAACTCCCAAGTGGCCTCCTCAGGACTAAAGTGCTTCCATTGCACCTTTACCTGAGCGGCGACTCTATTCCGAAGTGTTATTTCTCTCTGGTCCAGAATGTGCAGGGGTTCCACCTAGAACTCGCCTTCGGGTTCCACCTACACCAAGTTCCAATCAATCATATGGGTAGCATCATGAATATACTTTTTCAACAAAGAAACATGAAATACATTATGAATTCTTAGATTAGATGGAAGTGCAAGTTGATATGATACGGGTCCAATTCGAGCTAGTATCTTGAAGGGCCTAAAAAACCTGGGTGCCAGCTTGGCACAGTTCCCTAATTTCAGTGAGCTTTTTCATGCTTTGAGCTTCAAGTAAACATGGTCTCTCACTTGAAATTCCAAGTGTCTCCTTTTCTGGTCTGCATAACTCTTCTATCTGTCATGTGCTTCTTTCAAGCTATGTTGTACCTTTCTTACCATGTTCTCCATTTCTTGGAGCATCTCTGGTCCAACCATAAGTCTGTCAGTCGGGTTATCCCAGCTAATTGGAGTTGTACACTTTCTTCCATACAGTATTTTGAAAGGGCTCAACTTAGCCGAAGTTTGGTACCCATTGTTATATGCAAATTCTACCAAGTGCAGGTAGTCTTCTCACGTGCTCGGTTTTGTTCTTACGTACATGTGAAGCATATCCTCTATGATCTGGTTTTTCCTTTCGGTCTGTCCATACGTTTGTGGATGATATCTCATACTGAAGTTCAAGTTAGTGTTTATCCTTGCAAACAATTCCTTCCAAAAAGCGGATGTAAATTTTACGTTTCTATCTGAAACCACTATTTTAGGAATACCATGCAGTCTAAAGTGTGCAGACTTACTGAGTTTATCAATTACAACCATGATAGAATCATTATGTTTCTGAGTTTTAGAAAAACTTGTTATAAAGTCTACTGATATAGTCTCCCATTTCCATTTTGGTACTGGTAATGGCTGTAATAGGCTGGCTGGGTGCTGGTGCTTGGCCTTAACATGCTAACAATCTTGGCACCTAGCCAAGTAATCTGCTATTTCGCCCTTCATATTAGGCCATTAAAATAGTTTTTGGAGTGTCGTTATTGTTTTTTGGTAACCTGGATGGCCAGAATACGGTTTCTTATGCACTTCATCTAAAATAGTTAGTTTTAAGTCTGTTGAATCTGGTATGTAAAGTCTGTTTTTAAACCATAAAAGTCCCTTCTTGTTGATACTTAGATCTGGTTTATCTGAGTTTGCGATACTATTTTGAAATTCTGCCATCACCTTAGTGTAATTTCCATCGTTAATACTTGTCGTCATTATTCTTTGTTCCAGATCACTTTCTGCCCTGCTGATATTTATCTCAAATAACCCATGGACTCTTCTGCCTAAAGCATCTTCTACTTTATTTTCCTTACCCTTGATATGTCTGACCTCGAAGTCGAATTCGCTCAGGAAGGCTAGTCACCTTGCTTGTCTTTCATGAAGGTCTGGTTGGTTAAACAGATATTTCACCCCACTATTATCCATCAATAGTAGGAATTTTCTACCAATTATATAGTGTGGCCACATTTTTAAGGCATGTATTACTGCTGCCAATTCTAAGTCATGAGTGACATAATTCTACTCGTGTTCTTTTAATTTTCAGGACTCGTAACAAATCACGTGCCATTCCTGAGTTAGAACACCACCTAGTCCCTCTTTACTTGCATCAACACATACTGTGAAGTCTTTATTTGGGTCTGCTACCTTCAAAATGGGCGCCGATGTAAATAATCCTTTCAGCTTGTTAAAACTATCTTGACACTTTTGCGACCAGTTAAACTTGGTCCCTTTCTTTTGTAATGACGTGATAGGGTAGGCTATCTTGGAAAACCCTTTTATAAATCTACGATAATATCCGGTGATTCCCATGAATGACCGGATATCTGCCACATCCTTTGGTACTGGCCATTCCATAATGGATTTTATATTTTCCAGGTCTACGACAATACCTTCCGAGGAAATGACATGTCCTAAATATTGTATTTATTTTTGACAAAAGTCACATTTGTTGAATTTTGCGTATAGTTTGTGTTTCATTAATGTTTACAGAACTATTCTTAAGTGTTCATCATGTTCCTCCTCTGTTTTAGAATATCCCAGAATATTTTTGATAAATACTACTACGAACTTGTCTAAGTACTGACTGAAAATGTTGTTCATCAACCACATAAATGTGGCTGGTGCGTTAGTGAGTCTGAAAGGTATGACTACAAACTCGTAATGTCCGTATATTGTTCAAAAAGTTGTTTTGTTTATGTTCTCGTCCTTTATCCTAACTTGATGATAACCAGATCGTAAATCCAATTTTGAAAAGATCTTGGCCCCACCAACTTGATCGAACAGATCATTTATCCTAGGTAAGGGGTATTTGTTCTTAATGGTCATTTTGTTAATTCGTCTATAATCGATACATAGTCTTAGAGTACCATCTTTCTTTTTCACAAAGAGGACTGGTGCTCCCCATGGTGAGACACTCAGTTTGATATACTCTTTGTCCAACAATTCCTGTAATTGTATTTTTAATTAGGTCAGTTTTGGTAGACTCATTCGGTAGGGTGCTTTTGAGATAGGGGTTGATCCAGGTAGTAAGTCTATGGAGAAATCTATTTCTTTTCTAGGACGTAATTCTGGTATCTCATCCACAAACATGTCTCTAAATTCACGTAGGATGGAAAAGTCTTCTAACTTGGGCTTATCTTCTTTTCCTAATAGATTCGTCACTTGGATGGTGTAAACTTGACATCCCTTTCTAATACATTTCTTGAGCTGCATCGCTGAAACTTGTATGACTGATACTGGTTTTGGTATGCCTTGGGTTGTTCTAACAGTGCCAAAATTATCTTTATAGATAAGTATCTTTGTATAATAGTCTAGTAATTCTTTGTGTTGTTCCAACCAATCCATCCCGATAATCATATCATAAGATCCTAGTGGTAGGATGTTTAGATTGGTCCTTATCTTTTGACCATACAAGCTGAACTCAAGATCAGAAATAAAGTCAACTATTTTCCTTTTAGTACCTGTTGCTAGTTGTACAAGCCATGATTTTTCGTGCTTCAGTTTCTTAAGTTTATTTGACTCTACTAAATCGGGAGTAATATAACTTAATGTAGCTCCATGGTCAATTAAAACAGAAATTTGAGTGTCATTGATTTTACCTTCGATTACTACCATCGAGGACTGGTGGTCAGCCTGTCGATCATCTATAGCTGCATTTATCCGATGCAGACTTCTGCCCATGTCTCCCACTATCGAGGCTTCTTGCAAATTGTGAACAACAATTCTGTTTGTTGCAATTAAACATGGATGGTTCCTCCTTAGATGAGGCTCTCCACACTCCCAACACTTTAATGGCTAGCAGGAGTTGTCCCCAAACTTCTTCGTTCCCAAGTTTACCGGTTTACCACTACCTTGTGTATTTGGATGATTGGAGTGAAAATCCTTCCTTGGGAAACTTTTTGCTGCATTCCGATAAGGAGATAGCTAGTATCCCTTCTTCCACTGGTTCATTCGATCTTTCTTTTTATCCTTCCAGGTCTTGGGAAACTCTACCCACTGTTTATACTGGTCATAGGACATTCATGTTTTTCTGAATACCTCACTCAAGGATTTGGGGTTGTCAAACTCAATTCTTTCCCGGTAGTTATGTTGTAAACAGCTTAAGAATCGCTAGATTTTTACTTTATCCTCCTAGATGTATGGTACAAACCTTAGTAGTTCTAGAATTTTATTTATAAGGTCCTCCATCATAATCTATCCGAGTCGTAACTCGTAAAATTATTTTCTCTTCCTTTCAGAATAGCTTTTAGAAAGGTATTGTTTCTTGAAATACTTCTTAAAGTTGGACCATTCCAACTGTTTCTCCTTTAGGCCCTTGGCTAATTTCAGGTCCTTCCACCAAATGCTTCCCTTCCCCTTCAGATTGTAGATGGCCATTATGACCTTCATGTTGCTGGAATAGTTGTAGATCTGGAAGAATTTTTTGATGTCCAACAACCATGCCTCAGCTTCTTCTCCTATCCTGGATTCTCCATCAAAGGTAGTTGGTTTAATCTTTTTAAATTATCTTTCTAGGTGGTCTAGTTTTCTTTTTTTGTTTAGTATAGTTTTGTCCTCAGCTGAAGGTGTCCCTTCCGACGAACTATCTCTTTTTTCTGTTTCCGGTCCAAAATTCTTGGAGGCCCTTTTGCTGACTTCTTCGTCATGGTTATCGTCTTTTGGGATTTTCTTGGTTAATATACTATGCAATAGGACTTCATTTATCTCTTGTTGTTCCTATTGTTCTTTCTTCAGTTTTTCATTGTCAGACTTGAAAACCTGTAGTTCAACAATACGATTTCTCATTGTTTCTGTTATCACTCCAGGAAACTCTCCTAGGCTGTAAGTTAGAGATGCCTAGTAACTTAATCTTTTGGTAAATGTTTTCTCAATAAAAAGTGTGGGTTTGGGTCAAGTCGGAGGACTGAATCATTTCTCACTCAAAACATGCATGAACACATTTAGATGGACAAGTCTTTCAACCACAAATGTTAAGAGAGTTTACAAATAAAGGGATGTATGGAGAAATAACTATTATATCAGTAGAATCACATATAAAGCATACATGAATGGCCAATTACAATAATCACCGGAATACTTGCAAATTTTAACCTGTGAATGCAATGATAAGATGACAATTATTGGGCATAAACAAGCATAACATCATGAATATAATATCTAGGTGCAAGTACAGAATAGATGAGAAGATGAAATCTGAACAAGTTATGGAAAAAGAAGCTTGTATTACTTAATATGAAAATGAGAAGTTTGAGTACATAACATGAAAAAGTCTCCAAAGTCGACCTTTAGTTCCTATTCTTCCTTTAGCTTTATAGCTTTACAATGCAGTTTTGAGATCCTGAAAGCATGGATCAAATATGCTAAAGATAGAAAGTCAAAATTTAGTTTGCGAAAGATATGGAATGATCCCCAAAAATAAGGTCAATCCCAGATTTCATGGTCTTCATCTCTTGTAGAGTAATGGTGCAGTGTAGGATAGCCTTCCAAGGCTGAGTGATGACTCTTCCAAGAGATACAAATTCGAATCTGTTGATGCGAGTAAGAATCCTGATTTTCTCCTTTTGTCAAAGGTACCAAAAACGTTTGAAACACCTCTTCTTTCCATAATCCATCAAAAATAGCTATTGGATCTATCTTGAAAATTCATCAAATGTCCATTTGAAGAGGTTTCAAACCATTCCAACTCAAAAAACTTCGATCTGTGCAAAAACTCGATCATTCTGGCAGTGGCAGGCTTTCAGTGGTTAACCTAGAAGGCTCCTGGGTGGATTATCTAATGAAATCTCTATTTTCTGTGGTTAATGAACAATCGTCTTGTTCGCCTAAACCATCGAAACTTCATCTTTGAGAAAACTTCAAAATTTGCAAAAATTATTACCTTGATTCCTTGCTTTTTGATCAAGGTCTTTTGGACGATGCAGCCCTCGTTCGTGCAGATCTGCGAACTTCAACTTGCTGTTTGGAAGGCTCTGGTGTGTCTACCATGGTTGTAGCTAAGTTAGCTAGAGTCTCCAAACCATTTTTCTCCTGTGCTGGTGATTGAAACTCTTTTAACTTCCCTGATCAATACCCTATTCCTGTCTTTGATCTTGTCATGCTTCTCTTGGAGTGTTTGGTTTATTTTGAAAAGCTCTGCATTTCTTTCAATCAAGTTTGTATTAGATTTTTTAATAACTCTTTCCAAGACTTCCATTTCATAGACTTGTTGCAGGAGTTTATTGATTTTTCGTGCCTTAGTTGCTTTAGGCTTACTTGAAGAGGCTTTTGCCACTGGTGGACTATGTGCCTCTGGAGGAGTTGTTGAAGCTAAATTGGAACAATCGTCTGCACCTTGTTTAGCCTATACCTTACCCCGTGTCTCTGCTAACTCTTGTTCTGGCTCTGAATCACTATAGGGTAGGTTTAAAGGGTTACTTCCCGTAGCAGGGTCCTTGGACTACTCACCCTCAAACTGTAGTTTTCTTTTGATTCTTTTCTTCTTAATAGATGATGATTATATTGGATCTCTTGGTTGTGAGATACCCTTCCATTTTCTATGACTTCTTTTGGGAGTAATAGTCTTCTTAGTGGCAGCCTTTTTACCCTTCTCTTGTTGTTGCCAATTAGTCTAGAATTCATTCCAGAAGAGGAAATAGTTCCAATCTACTGGCCTTTTCTTCAATTACTCTTTGACAATAAGAGTAATGAGTCTTTGATGAGACAATCTTCTTGCCACCTTAGTGGGCTTGGCCTTGACCTGTTTAGACATTTCCGTGAGGGCTTTGTGCAAGTAAAATCGTAAATTGATGGGAGATCTCCCCGTGAAATGATTTAAAATCTTGAACTGGTAGAACATGACTCTGTTGTATCTACCTTCACAGGTGATATAGACAAAGATAGCCTTCAATAAAGATTGCAATTTAGGTTCCATATAAGACATTGGTATTTCTTTTTTCCATGTAATATCTTTATGCAGAGGTTGTAGGTAAGACCTAAACTCAATGTTTGAAGGTACCATTGATTTGAACCAACAATCACCTGTTATGGGAAGACCTGTGAACTCAACTATGGCTGCCTCATCAACCATGAACTATTCCTTTCCCATTGTTGTTGTTCTTCCATCATACGAGCTGGCAAAAGTCTCGGACACCTGTTGATGAAAATCTGCTAGTTTTTCACAATAGGTATACACTTCAGTCTACTTGAAGAACTCGACCACCTCAGGGTGCACCTCAAGGTACCAAACTCCATCCACTTCAGCCCTCAGAAATGGCCCTGCTTTTGGCATTAGTAAATGTTGAATGTACCTATGATTAAGGAAAAATGANAGGGAGACAAAGACTCTAGGATCTAGGATGACATAGAGTATGACTCATGGAAGAGAAAACGGGATAGTGTGACACAGAGTTCGAATCACCAAGCTCAAGAACTAACCGAGTTTAGGCAACAAGCTGACTGAGAGCATGCCAAAAACTTCGAGTTTCGGTGGGATATTCATTTAAACTGAAACAAGATGGGTTTTGAACTTGCCTGATGAATCGACCTGGCTTAATTGGCTTGAGAACCATTTGCTGGACTCTAATGACGCTTGACGATCACCATGGGAAACGAGATTATGATCTTTGGAAACGCGTTTGATTGATGAAATCACGGACTCACGATTATCTCAATAACTTTGGAATTCAAATTGATAATGAATGAGGATTAAATGAGGGATTTAACGGGATCATGATAGATTGTTTACTCGTGACTGGAAATGGTGAGAGGCTTCATGACAACATGCATGAATTTCTATATCGTCGCTGTGTCTTCATTTTGAAAAGACAAATGCGGTTGAAAGGACAATAGGAACTCAAATTTTCAAATAGATTCAATTAGAACGTACATACCTTCCACCTTCATGATCTTTCGGCGGTTACATTTCCATCATTGCACCAACTGACAGCTGGCTCATGGGAAAGCATGGGCTTTCCATTTTTCCCGTTGAAATGTTTTCAGTGGTTAATCACATTTTTTCTTTTCCCTCTTAACTACTAGAAACAAAGGCTTTCGGTGGTTAATGAGTTCATTTCAGGCTCCCCTAAACCACCGAAACCCAAGATTCTGAATTTTGCTTGACCAAACCAAATAAAAAAAAAATTCTGAGCCTATTTACAGAAAACAAACTCTCTAACCTACCTACAAAAATTTAGGAATAAAATTTGGACCACAACCTATCACCTCAAAAGAAAAATTTCCACCAATTTATTTCAGGAGATAACACAGGCTCCTATTGGGGATGAACACCTCCCTATGAGGTTTCAAGAACCATAGAACCAATGCCTTTCCTGAAAAAGAAAATTAAAAACTATATGGTAGTGCTTCCATTGGGCATGGAGTTATTCTGTAAAAGTAAAAGTTAAAACTAAGATTACAATGTCCAGACTTCACAGCCTTGGCCAAAATAGAGTTTTAAAGGTCACCTGTTTACCGAGACACCGAACATTTCTTCACCTCCCAGATTCTGCAGAATGAAAGTGCTGTTATTTTGTACTTGGGTTATCATGAAAGGACTGGTCCGCAAAGAATCGAACTTGTTATGCTTGCCTTTATCCTGTCTAAGAGAATCCCATTTTAGAACCTAGTCACCAACCTGAAAATTATCCTCCTTTGCCTTTCTGTCAAAAGTATCTTTGATCTTCTTTTGATCAACCTCTGATCTGTCCACTAACTGTTCGCAGGCCTACTGCAGTTCCACCAAATCAAGAATTCTTCTTACCATATCATTTGACTTAGTTTGATCTTCCTGAAAGAATCTAGCCACTTGTAAAATTAATTGAACAGGAAAAATGGCATCAGTCCCATAGACCAATTTGAATGGAGAGGTTCCTATGGAATTTTTGATAGTTACTTTGTCTGCTCACAGAGCAAATTTCAGTTTAGAATCCCAATTCTTTTTATTTTCCTCTAACAGTTTTTTGATGATTTTGATTAAGCTCTTATTGGATGATTCGGCCAGGCCATTACCTTGAGGGTAGTAGGGGGTCGAATGTACCAACTAGATGCCCATTGATTCACGCATGTCTACCAATGCCTTTGCTTTGAACAGTATTGCATTATCTGTTACTAGCCTTTTGGGACAGCCGAATCTGCTCAAGATATTTTCATAAAGAAACTTCATGACAATCTAGTGAGTGGCATTCCGGGTTGGAATTACCTCTATCCATTTTGTAAAATAATATGTGTCTACTAAGATCCACTTATGTTGACCACTAGAAGAAGGATTTATCTCACTTATAAAATTTAAACCCCACTGCTAAAAAGGGCCATTTACCACTATAGGTCTCAGGGGTAAAGATTTTAGCTGTTGTTTTCCTATAAATCTTTGACATTTGTCACAAGATTTGACGAAGGCACACACATCTGAGAAAAGGAAAGGCCAATAGTATCCAACAGCGGTCTTCCAGTAATGATGACCTCCACAAACACTCAAATGAAACTGATAAGTAACTTCTACTGACTCTTCTTTGTTTAAACATCTGAGAAGCAAACCAACATGATCCTTCCAATATAACAGATTATTGTAAATGCAGAATTTGATGGCTCTGAGCTTAAGGGCTTGGGCTTGAGTCATACTGAGTTCAAGAGGAACTTCTAGGTTTTGCAAAAAATGTATAAAAACTGAGTACCATTCACAACAAGACAAGTGCTCTACCACTTGTTGATTGTTATGTTGTCCATTTGCTGCCAACTCCGTCTGCAAATTCACTGAATTTTCTCCTATGAAATTTATGTCTAGCATTTCATGATTTTCCTTTGTTAAGAGCTTAGCAAGGCCCTGGCCTTTTATCAATTTGGTGGGATTTACTTCAATGTTGAACTCAATCAACTTTGCAATCCATTTATCTCTTTTTCCATCAATATCAGGCTGAGTCAAAACATCTTTCATGGAGGGTGAAGGAACATATGCAATGACTTTTGAGTGGAGGATATAAATTCTGAAGGCTTTTAAAGATTTTATGAGAGTATAGGCTTGTTTTTCAATAGGATCATACCTTAGTTCCGTGTCTCTGAGTGTTTTGCAGAAGAAAGCAACTGGGTGATCCAAATTGTCATCATCTTTTTGTAGCAGGACTGCTGCCACTATGTCGTAAGAAGCAAAGGAAAAAATGTAGAAAATCTTACTGTAATTCAGACTGATCAGAGTCAGGGATTCCATGATAGCCTGTTTGATATCCTGAAATGAATTCCTTGTGTTTTCTGTCCATTTTATCTCAGACCCCTTTTTCAGCATACATGTTATGTGTTTTACTAACTCGACAAAATTTGGCACAAATCTTCTAACAAAATTGATCTTACCAAGCAGCGATTGAATATCCTTTTTTGACCTTGGCAAGGACAGCTTCTGAATTGCTTCCACCCAATATGGATCAATCTTTACACCTTCTGCTGAGACAATGTGGCCTAAGAGCTTACCTTTCCTGAGAGCAAACCGAGACTTTTTGGGATTCAATGAGATTCTGAACTCCCTGCATTTCAAGAACACTCTTTTTAAATGCTTTAGATGCTCCTCATCACTGTTGGAATAAATTGTGATGTCATCAATATATATGAGGACAAACTTGTCCTTCTCACCCATGAAAGCTATATCCATGGCCCTTTGAAACGTGGCCCCGACATTCATTAATCCGAATGGCATCTTGGAGTACATAAAGGTACCCCAAGGAGTAGTAAATGCAGTCTTCTCTTGGTCATCAAGATGGACAAAAATCTGGTTATAGCCGGAAAAACCATCTAGGAAAGACATGACAATAGCCCCTCAAAACCTTTGCAGCAAATGTTCCATTTTAGGTAGGGGATAGTTGTCTTTCCTAGAGCATCTATTTAGGTTTCTAAAGTCCACACATAACCTGACCTCACCATTTTTATTTCTCACTATTACTAGATTTGCAATCCATTTGGAGTATCTCAAAGGGATTATGATCTTGGCAACAAGAATCTTTTTTATTTCTCTTTCAATCACAGGGAATAGAAGAGGACTGACAGGTATGAGCTTTTGTTTGAAAGGGATGGTGTCTTTCTCAAGAGGGATCTTGTGTTGAATAATATCAGGGTCATAAGTCTTTAGATTACTATATTTCCAAGCAAAAACATCAGAAAATTCTTTCAAAATGTTGCAATATTCAGACTTATGATCAACAGTCAATTTAGAAGACAAAATTATGAATTTAGGCTGGCTTTCGCCCCCTATGTTATGCTCATGAACATCATGATCTTTATCCTTTTTGTTTGGCTTGTAGGGAACATCATTGTGATCGAAAAGCTTTTTGAGAGGTACCAAACATCGAGGTATATAATTGTTAGGTAGCTGAACAATATCATGCTAACCCAATATTTGTTTTAGCTTAGGCTTCTGGGATTCCTCTACATTTAGATTCTGCTGGTCAACATGCATATCAGAAAATTCATCTACCACTTGAAGAAATCTATTAAGTTCATCATCATCCTCAAAAACTTTCTAGTATTTAATATTGTCAGGCAAAGATGGTCTATATTTGACTTGGATTTCATAACTGAACCTGGGGGGCATGGGAGGAATAAACATGCTGGCTGAAATAGCAAGGGAATTGTCAAGCTGATTCATATCCTTGGGTATATAAGAGATCTCAAAAATGGAAAATGAATCTCTTACTTTCCATACCTCATCCCTGTAGGCTTTCAATCTAACATGCTTTGCTTGGAAGGTACTGTTTACCTATTGTATGATGAGATTTGCATCTTCGAATACCTTTAAACCTTTTATCCCCATCTCCTTAGCTGAATTTAATCCCAACAGCAATGCCTCATACTATGCTATGTTGTTAGGAGTTCTGAAATCGAGCTTAAAAGACAAATGTATAGTCTCCTTTGAAGGAGAAATCAAAACTACTTCTGCACCTATTGAATCTTTGGTACTGGCCCCATCAAAATACATGGTCCAAACTGAAACGTTCTTATCATCAGTTTGTTGTTCGGTAGGCTTCACAAGATGCATAGGAGTTTATTGACAATCATTTATTTGAAGAATGCACGAGCCAAAATCTGTATCCACAACATAAATAGGATGATTTACAGAATTTTTTGCATCATTGATGATGTAGGCAAGTTGATTCTCTCTGTAAAGTCTTTTTAGCTCTCCTCCAAACACTAGAATTGTAGAATATGAAAGATCCATATGCAAGGTACCTCCTAACCTTTTTCTCCATGGATGAGACAAGAGGAGCCCGAACTTAGGTGGAATATCAACAACCACCACATCCATTACAATGCTTCTCATTGGAAATTGGGCAAGGTTTATAACAAGGTCTTTTATGAGGCCAAGGCATCTGACTTTCCTAGAATCAAAAGAGAAGAGATCATGATATGGTTTGGTGACCTCAAGCCCAAGATCATCCATCACTTTTTTGGGCATAAGATTATGTGACACTCATGAATCAAGCAAGCAGTTGTGGAGGATCTTATCATGGACATTTAGGGATATATATAATGGTGGACAAGAATCATCTCGGTCTTCTATCATAGGCCCTATAGCTACTGTTGTCTTGTCATCTTGTAGGTTAACAAAATTAGCAGATGAAGAGGTCTTTGGCTCAAGGGACTTCAGGATGGCTGACTTAAAGATATCATTCTTCATGAGTTCGTTTAATGGCATAGGTATCTTTACTTTCTAAATTTCTGATTCGAAATTAAAAGAGAAAGATGATTTATCAGAAGCTTTTACCTCGTTGGAAGGAGCTTTGAGAATGACTTGCTCCTTGGCTAGGGGTTGTGTTTGCTTCTGCTGCTGTTTTGCAGGAGAGGAGGTATGTTTTACAGGAGCAATAGGCTGCTTGGCAGCAACTTCTTTGTTCTTCACCGGAGCAACAACTTCTTTGTTCTTCACAGAAGCAGCGAACAATGGTTTCAGGACAGCATTCTTGGATATTAAATTATAACTTTTCTGATCATCTGTCAAGTAGATAGATTCTTCGATACTTGCCTCATGAATTTGCTGGTCCATCAGGGCTTCTTCATAATCTACTTGTGTCAAAAAGGAGGAATCATTTTCACCACCAAAACAATTTATTTCATCTGCTTCTTCGACTTCATCGTGAGATGGTTGTTATTCTTCTTCTAACATTGCATTTTGAAAAGGTGGTCTGATTCTCTGATCATCAGCTGCATTCCTGTCTCTCCGAAGGATCTGGACTTGTGCATTGTTTCTTCTGTAAGGGAAATCATTCAGATTTCTCGGGGCAAAAGCATTTTTCTCTTTTGTCCTTGCTAGTTGATGATTCTTGATCTTCAATTTTGACATTTCAGATGTCAAGTTGTCCAACATCTTTGCCATCTTTTCCATTTTACTATTAGATACAGAAGAGGGCTCAACAACAGACTTCTTTCTCTCGACCTTTCCTTTGAGCTTCTAAGATGTTGTAATGTTTGATTCAACCTCGAGGGTGACATCTTGCATTAAAGCAAGTGCGGCTGATCTTCTTTATCTGAGGATTAGACAAAAATATGGATCGAAGGTAGCAGAGAATGTGATCTTTGTTGATGCGTCACTTGGTTTGATCTCTACAGGGATATTACCAAACATTCTATTAAACCTTTTGATGAAGTCTGAGACCGACTCTCCATCTTCTCTCCTTAAATTTCCAAACTCAGAAATGTAATATAGCAGATCTCTTCTTTCTCCCCAGTGTTTTAAGAATACCTCATCTAATTTTTCAATACCTGTGACTGAATTTTCCGGTAGCTCTTTGAACCATTTCCAAGCTTGGCCATCCAAACTCTAGTCCACACATCTTCTTCTGAAATGTTAATATTTTTAGCATAAGCATAAAAAGCTTCAATATGTTCTTCAGCAGTATAATCCCCCAT